>JZSA01004058.1:0-170579 GCA_000956155.1 Cotesia vestalis | reverse complement strand
GGGATTTGTAAACAGTCTGTTACCTGTAACTGCAACAAAGATATCACAGACAGTATGAATATGCAATTTTGAATAGCCATGAGAACATACATCCCAGATCATGATTTCTAAACAGTTGATATGTATGTTTCGTTAGCATTCAAGAGCCAGCAAGTAGACTATTTACTTGTGTGCCATTGAAACGTCGAAGATGATGAGACTTGGCGCTGGTTGAATTCCATTCGTTTCCTTAACATCCAACTCCAACTACATAATACACAAGGATGTCTTTTAAAATGACAAGACAACTTGGCGTTGTGCCCAACGTTGAGAACTATGTTGTGTGCATTGGACACTGCTGAGTTGTGACAATACCTCGTATTCCCACGCCTTATACTCATTCAACCAGGAATAAGTTCTCACTGAGTGTGACAACAATACTTATACAGTTATACTGGTTACGTCTTCAACACAACTATCTCTGAGATATTGGAATAACTTTTGGACAACTGTGTGAATCTAATTGTCTAGACGGTTTTCTAGCCCACCTTCTTTGTCAGAAGGATTTCTGTTCCTTACGAGTTCGAATTGATTCCAATATTCCGAATTTTTTCCTCACAGCCTCCACTAGCCATTATATTCCTTTTATGTCCGTAAATGCCTATAAACATATATAAAAAAAAATGTAAACGCGTGCCGATTGAACCGTTAAGGAAATGAAATCCCTGTAGAATAAAAATATTTAACGTTTGCCATTTTTCACGCTCGCTGACTAGAGACCACCGCAGTGGGATTTAAAACCTCGGTTTCTTTACAATCGAAGAACAATATAAGTATATTTTTGTTTGGTCAAGGTTATTTTTGTCAGTTTAAAAGGATTTTAATAAAGCAAGACCATTATAAATAAGTATACGTTCAAAAAAAATTTTTTTTACATGGAAAAATTTGGTCATAAATAATAAACAATTTTCTTAATTTCTTAAAAAATTTTTTGACTCATCTAAGATAAAAATTTATTTAGAATGTTTTAAAACTGAACAATAATGTCACATAAAACATTTTTTGTCTCTAAACTTATATTATAAAATTTAAATTTCTGGTTGGGAAAAGATTTAGCAATCATGCGCCACCTATCGGAATTTGTAAGTACTAAAATTGTATTTAGACTAAATTAAATTATTTAATGGGTTAATTTTCCATTGAAAAATCCAATTAAATGATTAATAAAAATAATACGTATGTAAAAAATTTAAATAATTATTTACAAATTTTTTTATCGGTAAAAATTTATTTTTCTACAAAATGAAGAAAATAATTTTTAAACTACCAGACATCTCTATTTAACCAGCACTAACAAAAATAACCTACCCTGAGATGTAATAACAAACAAACTCCCCCGAGAGCAAATCCAAAGTTTGTCTGGGTTTGTTGTTGGTCCTAAAATAATAATAAAGATGAAAATGCAAGCCACCTAGGTCGAGGTATGGTGAAAAAAGGAAAAAACAGATTGCTGTGTGTAAAAAGGATCCTCATTGAAGATCACGACTTTGAAGCTAAGCCTAACAAACTCTTCGATCTCGGCGTGAGGTCTCGGTTCATGATTATGACCAACGGATGTTTGAATAAATTTTTTTCGTGGTTGCCTACTACTGCCCACTATGCTCGCTTGGCATGGGACATTCTACACCAGAATGGAGAGGATGGACAATGACCAGGCCAATGTGCAGTGTCACGCGCGCGCCATCCCGTCGCCAACCTCACTTGTGCGACGTGGGATACACTTTTGCCTCTTAGTCTGCTCCTATTCAAATTCAAAGCCGTGTTTGTGGTACTGGGAAGCGTCTTATGCCTTCAATATTGTGCCGAGAAAATTTGAAATTATTTTATTAATTAGAAAAAAAGTTTTCTTTGTTGCAAAATTCAAGGTCATTGATTTTTATGCGAAAATCTGAATTTTGACGATTGAAAATGAATGATTTCGATTTTTTTTTGCATGGAAGTCGTTGGTTATCGGTAAAAGTCCACAATTGGCTTGGTTAATCCTCAAAAAAATTTTCCAATATAGCCTGAGGTGGTCAAAAAAAATATACATTTCCGTATCAAGCCTAATCAGGAAATTTTTGACGAGTTTGATTGATTAGAAATGATTTTGATAAAGCAGAGAAGTTGATATTACACAGATAAGATTGTTTAAACATTGCTGAATGCTGTTACGTAGGCGTCACCAGGTGGATGAAGCGTCTGATGTTGGAGATGATGATTCAAAAGTCTGTGGTTGGTATCTAGCAATAAGATAGTAGTTTTGCCTATGCCAGCTCTGGCTCGACCACCTGTCTCTAAGATCTAAGAATAGAGTTTAGTTTTGCACGAGGCAGAGGAGAAAGGAATAAAGAGTTGCGCTGGCAAGATGCCGCTATAATATAACCCAGTAGTAATCTTTAGCACTTTAACCACGCGGAGACTTACCACCATCCATATTCCATACTCATGCAGGCAGTAATATACCACATTCTCTTCTGCGTGCTGATTATGTCTCAGCTCTTTGCCTTTCGCACTTGCGGCCAAGAGTAGACGAGTAATGAGTTAATAATTGACGGTCTTGTCTACATACAATTTTATAATAATAATAACTAGTACTAATGACCCTGCTTCATCTTTCTTCTCCATGTCTGATAAATTATAAGTATAATATGTTTAATTGAGTTGTAAAAAATAACGGTTCGCAAAATGCGATGTCATTTTTACAATGCCCGGCCAGGAGGTGGACCAACCTACTTCTGGGCTCGTAAAATTTCGGCGAGAAGCTGAAAACAACCGCTAATGAGCGCTAATTGGGTGAAAAAATGAGTTCATATGGAAAAAATGGGATTTTTCGGAAAAAAACCGTGACCTTGAATTTTCCTAACAAAGAAAACTTTTTTTTGGTCCAAGTTAGGAGCACCGGACCTTGTGGGGTCTTTTTAGGGGGGTAAGGAGCGGTGTCCAGTGCGGTAATAATCCAGGAATCACGCTTACAGACTTGGATGGAAGACAAATTGGTGCGAAGCGTGGAAATGGAAATGTGACAGGAGACAAAAACATGGGAGTTGTCTTGAGTGACACTTGAGATTTAACAGAGATATAGGTACGTGAGAGGGATACTCGGCAAATGAAGACGCCACCCAAGGTGTCAGATGAGACCAGATGGCACTGGTAGATATGAAACCGTCTCCAACGCATTAGCCATTTTACGGTTCGGCCTGCAGTCTCTCTTTTCTCTGTTTGTCTGTTGGAATAAGTGCAGCTGATCTTGATGGGGTAAAAAATAAACTGGCAAAAAGCCCCGAGGATAAATAAAAAAAAATAAAAGATTGCCACAAGTGGGTGACAATAATACACTGTTGTAACAAAAACCAAACGAGGACTTTAATTCTCGGTGGTCCTGGTTCTTCAACGGTGGATATACAGATATATTGTCTCAATCTGTCTTTCTTGGCTGCAGATACACTTTTTGATTAACTTAAAGGCTACACAAGATCGGATTGTGATATCGAGTGTTAAATTATTCATTGATTTAAATTCAATTTAAAAGTTTCACGAGGATTCTGAATGGGAGGTGCACGAAATTCGTTAACTAATCGGTGAATAAATTTCACGAGGAAAATTGTTCGAGCTTTAATTGGAACGTTTTTTTACTTTTTTCGTTTTCGGATGAAAAATTCTGATTGGGAGATAAAATTAAGCACAAAAAAATTTAATTTTAGAAAGGATTTAACGTGAATTTTTTATAAATAATTATAATGCAAAAAATCAACAGAGTTAGCAAATTTCTAACCGGAAAATTAAAACCCCGGTATAACATAAGACGTCGGAAAATTCTTGAAGCTTAAAAAGAAAAAAAAGTTTGAGGTATTTATTATTTTTTCGTTAAAAGAAATACCGTGAATAATGCTCACATAAAGTAGACGTGCAGCAGCTGCACCTTTGGAAAGGTAAAAGGTTTGACGTAGTGCTCGTGCCATAGAGAGTTGGCATGCTCTCGGATCCAGAGTTGGTGTGCGCTTCGGCTGAGGCTTACCGTGATTGTTCCAAGAAGAGCACAGAGAGAAGTATGAGCCAGATGAGAGTGAAGTAAGCGAACGAGTGTGCGGTTACGGAGCACTATATACAACATACCTTGAGTAGAGGAGCAGTGAGCTCCAGCGGGGGAGAAAGGAGGATTTTCAGTCTCGGTGATGCTCAAGTCAAGTGCTAAGAGATAAAAGAAGAGAGAACTGATGTAAGATCCGTGAGCATAGCAATTGCAACCGTGTCATGTCGAGCTCACATTATAATCCTCTCGTGTATGTCTATCTGCAAAAAGAGTACGTATGAGTTACATAAAGAGATAATTTTAATAATAAATTTTTTATGATAAAAATTCCTCGGCCCCCACTTTTTAGACAAAAGATCTAAAAGCTTGAAAAGGTTAATTTGAGGTGAGTAATTAGCCGAGTCCATTAGGGTATGCATGGATGTGTGGAGGAACGAAAATAAAAGCCTCAGATAGAATGAAGAAGACCTTGGACTACCAGATGGGAACAATGGACTGGATCTCTTGGGGGCAGACTGTGATGTATGCTCAGTCATGAAGGGAAGAGTTTCTTCTCAGCAACGAGATTAAGTCTGATTGCACTCCCGCGCACTCTGCATGCTCATTACAACTACTGTTAAGACTGGCTGCTGGATATGCTACGGCAGTTTATTCAACGAGGAGATTTACCAAGGGGGCTCCTTAATGCTGCCATCGGAATAAGATACCTCTGTGATAAATTATAATGTATTTTATGGGAAGCAAGGTTATTTTATATTTAATCAAACCGACCTGGACATGGCAAATATTCAGTCTCTGATCTCTTGCTAATTCATTTAGGTTCCCTTGAAAAATATTCTGACATTGCTTCAAAAGTCCATACATAATTTTTTATGTCTTAATACGAAAATTTGCCATATAAAGTCAAATATGACAGTTCTCCATATATATGATCGTATCAGGCTTCATATACGGCCATATATGACTATCAAAATCTTATATGACCTTAAACGACCATATATGGCCATATAAAAAAATTAGAAGACCCAAATCTGACTTAATATGATCTGATAAGTCTACATATGATTTTTTTAAATAGTCTGATGCAAAAGTTAGCCATATAGGGTCAGATATGACCAGATTTATCCATACTGAACTGGATATGTGACTTGATCTGGTCTAATATGGTTACATATGTCCATTTACAATTTTTTGAATGTGATCAGATGTGAAAATGTGCCATGTAAGGTCACATATGATCATATATGGCCATATCTGGTCTCATATGGCATAATATGACCTAAAAAAAATTTTCATTTTTTTATCTATGCCCTCATATGACCTGACAATTTTTAGACAATTTTTTTTATTAGAAACTTTGTTATAAATGATATTAGATTAGCATGATCAAAATTGAACTCGAAAAATAATGATGATTCATAATCTCGCGTGCAATTCTTTTCTAAAATAATAACCAAGAGATCCAGGTCCAGTTTGGTTGCCTTCATTACCATCCAGTCGAATAAAGACCGTCTGAGCAGAACCCCAGATCACAGTACGGGTTCTCTATTATCTCAGCAGATTTCGATTGAAATCACCGGCGAATTAGCCTAAAGAATTGATGATGGAACCATAGTAGAGATGACGAGCAGCAAAAAAAAAAAAAAACTTGGACCCTCGCAGCATCCAGATGAGATCCAGCGGCCTTAAATCAGTGTCCGTACGACAATTAAGTATAAGTGAATACGTACTTGTATGAGTGAGTGAGGGTTGAGCAAAGATTCTGCACAAACACGGGTAAAGATTTCCAGTATAGCACACGAGAAGACCCAAGTGAATCATGCGCACGCCACCTGCCGGAGCGTGACCTCTTAATGTGCACGCTCCAAGATATATACGTGCCGGATCGGGGGGCAGGGGAAGGAGGCGGAGGGAGATGCAGCGGAGTAAGTCTCCACGCAGGATTCGCAAGCATCTTCTCGTCTTCTCGGGTACTCTTTTCCCCTCGCTCCAGCCAAACAATTTATCCTTTTCTCCAACCTGCAGCCCATTATACACCGAACATCCATTTTATCCTCGTCACACTGTATTCGCAGGGTTCTTTCACTTCCCATCGCTTGTGCAGCACACTATCGTCCGTATCTGTGTAAATGTGAGGTAAACCTTTCTCTGTTGGCCCGAAGAGCGAGGAACGTAATGACCCTGACAGGCTTACTCCCACTAGCCGCTCGCCGTAAACATAAAGGAGACCGGGGGCATCATCCTTACCTTGATTCTACACGGCACGAGGCTTTCTGCGCCTCAAGTTGCGTGATCACACAGCGGGTTATCGCAAAACTTGACGGGATTATATTCGTAACGGTGTATTATTACTTTTTTATTTTTTATTATTTGTTGTGCATGTCCAGTACCATCCTTGACTATCAAGCATTAAATATTCCTAGAATACTATTTGAATATGACAGCCTGACATACTTTTGTTCCCTGAATATTTATGCCAATCACATTTTTTGCGAAAAATATTTCTCATCTTGTGTAGAAATTTTTACATATAGCCTTGATCTGATCATATATAGCCTTATGTGATCATATAGGGCCTTATGTGCTCATATATAGCCTTATGTGATCATATAGGGCCTTACGTGATCATATAGGGCCTTATGTGATCATATATGGTCTTATGTGATCATATATAGCCTTATGTGATCATATGTAGCCTGATTTGATCATATATAACCTAATCTGGTAAAATATAACGATCTGATCTGGTCAGAAATAGCTTAATCTGGTTCGATATAGTAATCTGAGTTTGATATGGTCATATATAGCCTGATCTGGTTAGATATGTCGATCTGATCTGGTCATAAGCAGCCTAATCTGGTTATAAATAACCTAATCTGGCTATATATTGACAATATTGATATGATCTGATTATATACAGTGAATCTTGATCTGATCTGATCACATATAGCCTTATCTGTTCATATATAGTCAAATATGATCATAATCTGATTTTTAAATCAGTAAGCGTAATAAACTTACAACTTAATTTTCTTAAAAATGACCAATTAATGAATATTAATTACAAAAATCTATCCAAAGTGTTACCAGCACTTATGCAAAGACTCTCACGATAAATTTCGTAACACATGGTGTCTTGTACCTTACGGTTTTTCTGACTCAAGATGGGATCTGCGACGCCTTAACATGCGGGATCTCGGTGATATATGCAATAGCAATGAGTGTATGCCTGGAGTTTCAAGTAAATAAAATCCCGGAGTAGAGAGTAGGTGAATGCAGGTGTCCTTTTGAACAAACGTCTCTTATATTATATTGTATCTCGTATTATACGTGAAAGAGCTGATGCTGATGGCAACCAAGGCACGCGTACCCTTTTAAACGCGTGCGCGTGAAAGTAACATTGCATATTATGTTCAATACCATTTATATCTGTGGTGGTAGTGATGGTAGTGGTAGAGAGTGGAAATTCATACTCATACCCAGTTAAACACTGCAATCTCAATGACACTTAACAACCTGTCATGACAACTGGCAACGCAGTAATTAGTATTAAATACGCTTGCCAATCATCTTGAGAGTCTTTTTCTTCCAGATGATAATAATAAAGACCCGAGGTATTATTTTGTACGCCAGCAATCATCATCATCATCATTGAAATAATCATAATCTGTAATGCATGATTCACGAGTGTTAATTATAATCTTTTAAAATTGTGGTGACTAGCACTCACCACCTGCCAAATGAATTCGTTCGTACAGAATCAGTACTTGGTCATTACCTCTAATAAGATCCGTTACGAAACCGTCGCAAATCACCGTGATAATGACAATAATGCTCCAACTAAGTCGAGTTGAGTTAAGTATTTAAGTGTGCATATCAGGCTCGTAGAATTGCTCCTACTCGAGAATCAGAAGAACACTCCAGACAATTACTTACAATCTTATAATGTGGACGAGCAGTTCGGCATCCGAGCTGTAACTTTAACTACTTGATCTCGGAATTCACGGATGAGGAGCCTCCAGACGGATAGTTTTAGAGTTAACGATTCGTTGGACGGAATAAGGAGCTTTTGAAGCTAAAGTTTGGAGATCGGGAGCCAATTGGTGATGTTGATTTTCCGTGTTGTGAAAAGGCTACCCGGATATGTCACGGGTAATTGAGTCATGTTACCACAGCCTGGGTCCACGTCAATAGTAAGGCTGATGCATGCTGGGCTGATGGTATTGATTAGCATGACCTCATTAATGCCTGATGTATCAATAACACGATAGCCGACCAGCGAATTTTATTGAAAATGTCCTCATCAATCATCCGATGACCCAATTTTCGATTTGGGTTACATCCGGGAATTATTTTTCTGATAACGCTACATAAGCTCATATGTCTTTATGTTTATAATTTTTGGACATACACTTATCGGAAATTTTGATAAACTTCTAATCAAAAATGTTTAAAATTGAATTTTAAAATAAAATTTTGGTTGTGATAAGAGATAAGAAAAAATAGACAAGGATCTTTTTTATAGAGAGTTAAATTTCCTACAAAAAAGATTTCTTATAATTTTTTCCTATCTTCAATATTTGACCCCTAATCTTGACGGTAAACTTTTTTACATACCCATTTTAATAAAATACTTTTAAAATAAAATTTTAAGATGAAATTCTTAAAAATAGAAGCGATCTACAGAAAAACTGATAACTCTTGGTGACCCCCGAAGATGATAGATTTTACCCAAAGTCTCACCCTCAAATATACCACAAATCACGAAGTTATTTGAGATAAAAAAGATGGTCGTGCACATTGTAGCGCTGGGAGCAAAATATTCGGACAGCATTATTCATCTTAGCGTCCCAGGAGTGACTGTGCAAAGCGAGGTCTGGAGCGTTTATTCGCCTTGGGTGCAGTCTCGAGAGCCATACGGCTTTTAGCACACATACTCTTATGTGGGCACGGAGCTCGCTACAAGCAAATATGTATCAACGCCCCCTTTACTTTTCTTTCTTTATATTCCTCTTGGAGCTGACTTATCCGGACACGGGTGAGGAGGCACCCAGGACGCCTCCAGGCCAGGCGAGTCTCTCTCCTCCAGAAGAGAGTGAGCAGAGTAGGCTGATCAGTCCAGGCAGGTGTTTCCAGGCCTCTCGCGTTGTAAGCGCACGTGCTTTATTACTCCAGTCTCGAGTGACTTTGTGTCCGAAGTCTCGTCAATCAGGGTCCAGCTCCATTCTGGGGAGCTCTTCCAGCTCTTCCAGCTCTTCCAGGGCGTGGACCCCCTCCAGCACCTGCTGGGCCTGATACCCAGTCATTCCCACACGATTAACTAAATATCTCGGATATTCCTTGATGATCTTCCCCTCCCCCTCTTTCGTGGGATTATGATGGATCACCGGGGTTATTAGAAGGGGTGACTAGAGCGGTGATTAGTTTGACTGACTAGTTTCATGACAAATTACCAGCCGGATCTCTTTTAACGCTTCAGGCGCTTGGAACTCTAACCTTTTCCCTTATTCTCCATCTACGGTTGTTTCTTCTGTTTCTGCTTTGCCTTGTTCTCCCTCATGCTGATTACGAGTTAAGTAATCTTCATTTGTGAGTACTTCATATTCGAGGGATTGATTCATTTTTAAAAACATTTTTTAACTCGTATCTTTTTGATTTTAAGAGTATTTTATTAAAATATATGTTCAAAAAAGTTTAACGTCAAGATTAGGGGTTTAAAATTAAAGATATGAAAAAATGATAGGAAACATTTTTTGAAGAAAATTAAATTTCCTATTAATAAGTATTGATTAATTTTTTTGTATCTCGTACCCTTCAGCCGGAATTTTAAGTTCAAAAAAATTTAATAAAATTACTAAACAAAAATTTTATTTATTCATAATTTAGACAAGAAATTTTTAAAAAATTTTAATATCTAGTTTAAAAAGTTATAATTTAGTTTAAAAAAAAATTGTAATTAATAATTAATTGAAAAGCATCAAACCGATCTATGCTGCTATTATTGCAAAAGTTTCCAGTGGCCACAGTCTAGACCATCAGTAAATGCATTGTTAACATGATATTGTCATCGTGAAACTTCAAAGTGACCTAGCCAAGTAGTTCCTCGGAAAGTTAAGTGTCTGACAGAGCAAGCTCATAGAATATAAACATCAAAACCGAGGAAACTTCCAACGAGGTCACGGTCTAATATATTGCTCCAAACAATTCCAATATCCGTCTAGCAGCAACTTGTGTGAATATCGATCAGCAATCTGGAGATTGCTGATCGGAATTGTCGGCAGCTAAACCTCATTAACGAGCCAGTCTTAATGTCTCAACTGAAAGCGAGATGGAACGTATGAGCCGAGATCTTCAAAGATAAGTCCAGTCTTTACAAGCGCCTGAGAACAGGCGTCATGCGGTGTCTCTTGGAAACTCCAGCTCGCGATCAACACCGAGTCCTGTTTGCATTTCGATCCATTAAACCAACCAGCAATTGACTTTTTGCAAACGAATTTAAATGTCCATTTAATTTTTCAGAGCTAAGCCGGAG
Source organism: Cotesia vestalis (assembly GCA_000956155.1). Taxonomy (NCBI): domain Eukaryota; kingdom Metazoa; phylum Arthropoda; class Insecta; order Hymenoptera; family Braconidae; genus Cotesia; species Cotesia vestalis. The sequence continues at coordinate 159,996 of JZSA01004058.1, read as the reverse complement.
TTTTTGTTGATTTTGCTCAGGTGGTTTACCAATCAAAATTTCCCCGGCCAAATGGGTAAATAATTCGCGGGCCTATTGTTGCGGTCAACAAAAAGCTAAATCGTTGCTCGAGTACAAATGACTTTGGGCGCTGGAGAGTGATGGTCTGAAAGCTTAAGTGCCGGGCTCGGGATTCTGGGCCGGAAAAAAAAAACCGAGTGTAGGCTGCTAGTGGGTGAACCTGGTAATGAATTCCAGCTGAGGATTCAACGATGAAGGTGATCGATGGATTAAGTTTGCTTTTATCTTCAATTTCTTTGATGTGGTCGAGATTTAAGAGCCAGTTTTTGGATGCAAATTACGAGAATTATTTTTTTTTTTTGTAATTGAACTGTGGGAAAATTTTCGTAGAAGGATTTAGTTCTATTTAATAAGATTTTTGTCAAAATAATTATTATCGACAATTTAATTAATCAATATTATGACAAATTTTATTGGTTAATATTTAACCGTTGCTATGGTAATTATTGAAACAGTAACCGTTGCTACGGTAATCGTTGCTATGGCTACCGTTGCTATAATAACCGTTTCCATAGTAACCGTTGCTATAGTAACCGTTGCTATGGTAACCGTTGCTATAGTAACCGTTGCTACGGTAATCGTTGCTATGGTTACCGTTATTATAGTAACCGTTGCCATAGCAACCGTTGCTATTGCTACCGTTGCTATAGGAACCGTTTCCATAGCAAAAAATTACAAGCTGAGATTTAATTCTTGACATTTTATTGACAGATATTTTTTATATTTAAAAATATCTTAAAAACCACCCGAAGCTTTTTTTTACAATAAAATAAATTTTATTCTTAATCACTCTTATTTTAAACTCATTAAAAATAATTTTATACTTTTTTATAAATATTATTTATTTAAAACTATTACGCGCAATTTGCTAAAGGTCCATTTTTAGACAGCCAGGTAAGATTTTTTCTCTAAACGTTATAATACCCCGGCGTCTTTTGTTTATCATATCGCTGACCTGTGGACTGTCATAATAGCGGTCGTATAACCGGAAATGAGAATTGAGAGCTGAGTCCTGAATCTTGAATGGTGAGATGAGAGTTTGGGGTGCAATTTGTAATTGTTGTTTTACTTTTTTCTCGGTCCAGTGCAGATCGCCCTTTCCAGACACAAAATACGAGATATATAAGTCTTTTAAACGGGCTTATTTATTTTTGGGTACCGGTTTCGGACGTAATATACCCGACGAAATTGGAAGGACATCAGTTACAATAGCTTCTGTCAAGTCGACGGGATGATAGGATTTTTTTCAAACTAAATTAATGGTAGCATTATCACAGTTGGTGGTACGTCTTAAAATCAATCTTATATATAAACCTTGATACCTCACATTCTTCATTTTCTCTCTTTCTCTTTCTATATATATATAAATATGTGTATAAATATGTGTGTATAGAAATTGCTTAAGGTGTTTTCTGATTGCAGAAGCCTCGCAATTATATCAAAGCTCTACAGGAAATTGGCTACAGATAAATATATATATAACTTTCAGGATTGCTCACAATGATATTTCCAATTCTGCAGTAAAGTATATTTTTTATTATTATTATCGATAATGCCAGCTTTATCGATACTTGAAGAAACTTTTTAAAATTTTAAGTGCAAGAAATTATCATAATAAAATTTTTTTAACTTCTCGTCGAGAAAATTTATACTTTTGCTCTAATAATTCATCAAATTTTACAATTTATAATTTAAAAAAATTAATTATAAGTAATTTTATGTAGTCAATAATAACTAGCAAGTCACTATGTGACTGCTGAGATTTACGAATTATGAATAAGACACTTTAATAATTTTTTTATAATCACACTAATAGTTTGGAGAATTTTTAAATAAATTTTAAAAATAATAGCGCTATTACAGGATCAATTACAAATAATTTAAAGGACAAATGTGACCGAACAAATTTATAAAACCAAAGAACTATTAAAAACTCCTCCAAAAAATTGACTACTAAAAAATATTTAAAACCAAAAGACACTAATTTTTATCAAGACCTTTCTGATGATATCAAATTAAACTATAAAAATTTCTTTAAAAATAATAATAAGCTCGTCACAAAATTTTCCTTTCTCTCTCAATTATTTAAATCATAAATAACTATCGCTAAAAAATATCAAACCCAATTTACGATAAAGATAAACCAAAAACTAAATTTTTCTTAGTCTCTTAATTATATAAATTTATTTTTGACATATAATCTTGACGTGTACAAAACAAAATAAATAAATAAGCAAATTTTGTTTATGATTAAATTCTAATCGATTTATAACTACGAAGAAAACTTGGAATAATAAATAAATTATTTTAGAAAAGCATATGAAATATTGAAAAGGCACAACTTCAGATTAGGACCTTTCCAACGATACCAAATTTAACCATTGAAACCTATTTTATTATATAATACTTACAATTTTGAGTGCATTCTCAAGAGTAATATCCACGATAGTTACTGGCAATAGAATCGTGGCTTCATAGTCTTCGTAATCAAATTTTTTATTTGGAATAGGTACAGTTGAATAAGCGTAATAAACGTGGAACCAATGAGTGTACCGACTTTCAACATCTTTAACCTCATTATTTTCTACGCATTTAACATTATGAAACTGCAAAAAAAAATTACATCAATTTTTCCTCCAAAAACTTTTAAAAGTAAAAAAAAAAATACATTGAAGCGTCCGGAGCCAAAAACTCCCAAGTTTTCTTCAGATTGGAAAAGCGACGCGTAAGTGTTCACGCCATTTTGATTGCTCTCGTTGTGATGGTAGACATTTTGGTACTTTCCCACTTGGACGGTCGATACAACTGACAATTTACTCAGACAAGCACAGGAGACCACTTCATCGTCATCACTTTGATCATCTCCAGCACAAAGATGCTTCAATGACCCCGACAAGTCTAGTCGCGTTGAAACTTTCAGATTATTTTTATAAACTTGAGCCTGAAAAAAAAAAAAATAAAATTACTAATTTCTTTTTGCTTGACCCCCGCCGGGATTCGAACCCTGAACCTCTCAATTGAGAGTACAACAAGTCTAAAAATAATTTACATACTTCTGTTGTTAAAATTAGGCACAAAATATTAAATATTAAAATTAAATACTGAAACATTGTTTAAGTTTCTTTTATTTATGCTCGTCGTTCAAAAAATTGTGACAGTGTTTCGTGAACAAATACCCCGTGCGAACTTAGTAAGTATGTAGTTAAATAATAGTCTCTAGATAAACCTCGTTATCGAGGCTTGTTACTAGTATTATCACAAGGTTAGTATAATTAAATATTTGCATGTTCTTGTCTAATATTATTACAGTCAAATATAGAAAGAATAATAATAAAATAGCAGCTTGACTCGTGAATAAAAAAAAAATTAAAATTTTGCTTTATTAAATAATGAATTTCATTAAATTGCACGAGACTTTCTTAAATATTGACATTTTTAAAAATATAAACTCATTTCGATGTCACACTCATCAAGAGCTTTCATTTAAGTACCCACATGCATTTTCATATATTTTTCATATATACATATATGTAATATATATAAATATATGAAAAATTGATGTGGGTACTCAAATAAAAGGTCTCGATGAGTGTAACATCCCACAAAAATTTTATTACTTAAAAAAAAAAAATGAAATTCATTATTTTTTATTTGAAGTTATGAAAAATAAATTACTGCATCAATATATTCTGTTTAATGTTTTTTAGTGAAATTATTTGGACTAATTTATTTTTCAATATTGATGCAAATTGAAAAATATATACACGCTGTCAATTTAATTCATACATCACAATATTGAATCTATTTATAGCGAACTATTTTTGCAATGTAATTTTTTTAAAAGTTCCACCGTATTTGCGACACAATAACGTTTGCGAGGGATGAAAATAAAAAACTCTAAAACGGATAGAATGTTATCGAGCGAATCTTTTCAGACATACATATATATAGATGTGTATAATATAAAACTAAGAAAAGCGGAGTCGTATCTACATCTACATCTCGTGTATCTATATGTTACCTGAAAATCCATACATAGTCTTGTTCTGGTCTTTATTTAGCGGAGCATCTGCGGGTGGTAAAGTCGTCAACAAAGAGTCAAAGACACGTGTCTTTTTGATTCATTCAATATCCGAGTCTATTCTTCCATGGCCTTTCGCATCTTACAAATAAATAACTATTTGGATTATTCTTTTTTTGTGTTTATGACAACCAAACTTTGCGCAGGAACGAGCCTGACTTTTTAGTGGCCTTCGGTTTAAATTGACTTTTATTGCACGCCTCTAGCGTGAAGTTTAAGATTTTTTTTTCCAAGATCATTCTAATATAATTTAATAAGTAGATATTTATTTTAAAAAAATGTATAGTTATGCCAGCGGAGCAAACAGGAGAAATTCAAGTTGGGTCCTAAATCCTCGGTCACAAAAAACCTACAGCGAAAAGGACGCACACACGTGGCTTAACACACTGGTAGTTAAATGAAGGTATTGACAGTGCCGGAAGTGGGCGGAACTGCAGCCTGGCCCGTGCATTGTAAGGAAAACGGTTTTTTTACTTTTTCCTAGCTCGCTTGAACAAGACTAGACTATTTTCCGAATAGAATAAAATGTTCTTTCTTTCTCCGGAAAAAAAGTGCTCTGTATGAGAGGTCGGTGAGCGATCAACTCACTCTAAAAAGACATTCGATATCCGTAATTCCAGTTTTAGTGTCTGGGATCATCGTGTACATAACGCTTGAGAAAATTCACGAAAACACTCGCAAGAGATAAAAAAAAAATTTATTCTTTTTGTTCTTATGTTGAGAGAACAATTTATTTAAATCAAATGAGACTCGTTTAAAATTTATTTATTTAAAAATTTCTTGAAAATAATTGGAAAAAAATTCAGTGAATTTCACTCTAATTAAATTCAAATTAATTGGTAATTTTTTTTACTTAGTTTTTCGTTTTGCCGCTAGGTGGCTACGCTCTCTCGCTACTAGAAAAATTCTACCAAAGTATATATGAGTAAAAAATATTTTTTTTTAATTAAAATTATTTAACAATTTTTTTAGAACTTAGTTATTGGTTTCGCCGCTAGGTGGCTACGCTCTCTCACTATCAGAAAAATCTTACCAGAGTATATATAAGCAAAAAAAAAAAAAATTGTTCAATAAAACCAATTTTTGTCAGTGTAAAATTAAATTTACAAGCTGAAAATTTCCAAAAATATCGTGAAAAATAACAAATATTCCTTCAAATTTTTTCAAATTAAAAATGTATTTTTAAGTTAATTTAAATAATAAATCTACGAATTTAAATCTAACAAACGGTTTTCTCAGTGTATCTTGAGAGGAGCCTTGAGCGAAAATCGAGAGCCAATTGAGCCTCTAGAAGATAAAAAAAATAAATTCCGTCATTTGAATATCCAGATCTGGATCTAGACCTGCTTTACAATGTAAATTCGGTTTTTCTTTCGTATTTTACACCTCTCTTTAATCGACAAAGACATTCCGGCAGTCCGGCAGGGATCTGAGCGGCTAAGCCAATCAAAGGAACAATCGATGATTCAGAATTTAGAATTTAAAATTCTCTGAATAAAACAATCGGGACCTCCTGAGTTTTTTTTGCTTTCAAGAATTGTCACTCGAAACTTAACAGCTTCTGTGAATATGGAGATTTTAGAAAAATAACATCTGCCTGCCTCTTGTTCTGGCACGTGTGTTTAAAAACGTTTTTTCGGCCCAAAAATTAATCCCCAATGACAGCCATTGAGAAACTGAGGTCATAAATCCTGATGGGATAATTAAAATCGATATTTTCAAATGGGATTAAAGTTAGTGACATCGACAAACAAATAAAGAGAATTTTATTTAATTGAGAGAATAGTATGTTGAGACACATAATGAGGAGGAATATTAATATGGTCTATTTTTCTAAAAAATTTTTTTTTCTACGCATTTGGCTTTTATTAATGTTCATTAATTTTATTAAAATCTGAAGATATAAAATATTTAAAAATCTTTTATGCCTTATAACAGCATAATTTTTTTTTATTTTCAAAGCGGATTACAATTACAATTCCTCCTGACCTAGATCCATATTTCTATCCTCTAATCTTCCGTTAAATCTTCACAATTATATTAATATTTACCATCTCAAATATCTGACAATTAAATCACAAATATATTCTCAGAAATGGATGAAAAAGCACCTCGATATTTTCCGTATGAAAAACTTAATTCCTGAAGATCCGGATGCCCGATTTAAAATGAAAGCGACATGCAAAAAAAATTCTTAGGTTGCCAGTGAATAGATTTATTTGTAATTTTAATAAAGAATAGACTTATCGAGAGTGGAAATTTTCAGTGGATACCAGAATAAGAATCCTAAACAAACAAACAGCCACACGACCATTTCCCCCACCTTTCTGGAGTCCTCCGGGATGGAGAATCCGCTGGAGACCATCAGAGGGGGGGAAGGGGAGAGGATTTACGGTCTGTCTAGGTTTCCATTCGAATTCCATTGGAAGTTTGTCTCAGTCTACGATTTTGAATTTCAATGTTGTATTCAATGGACACGTTTCAGTTTGTAGTTTGTAACTGGCACATTTATATGTATGTATAAATGTAGACACACATCCAGATCAGCTCTTGAGCAAACAGCGGACAACAATACCCGGCATTGTGCTGTAAAAAATAGCGTAGGAGGAACGGCCTGCATGCCCAAAATAGACAACGCATTTACTATTTCATTTTGAATTTTTTAACGTCTCTCTTTAAATGTGTGTTTGTTGGAAAAAGGATGAAAAATATATGAAGAAAGCCCGGCTATTGTAATATATATCTACATCACCGATCACAGCGTGAATAACCTCGTCTGCTCGCTTTTCCAAGTTCATTCTCAACGGTATATATTATGTCACGTACAAGTGACAAAACGGAAGCCTACGTATTAACCTACCTTAGGTTTCAATATTGTTATTGTTATTGTTATTGTTGTTATAGTACATTGTATATATTATATTAGTTGTTGTTGTTGTTCGAGCTGTAGGATGGCTGTGTTATGGTGTGTGCTAATGCAAACCCACGCCTCGTTAGGAACAACTTTCGACAGTGTTGATTGATCATACTCTCGTTTATCAACTCTCTGACACTTTATATTCACCTAATTTTAAGCGGTCTAGTCAAAATAAAATAGCCATCAAAATTATATCATTATTATTTTTTTAACAATATTTATTGTTAAGATAATAAAATTGCACACTTGCCTAGATTTATTTAAAAAAATTAAAAAATAAATTATTTTAAATAGTTATATTAAATAAAAAATGCCCAAAAATAATTATATTTTAAATTATCAAAAATCCTCTAAAAATAAAATTTTTCTACACCCACTGTTAAATTTCCCTACGTACACATGGAAGCGCTGACAAACGAGGTGAAGAAAAAGCAAAGCTCAGGACCTCCCGGCGATGCTCACATCGTCCATTCGAATAAAAACCCCGGAGTCTAGAGACTGTTTGTTTACCCAATATTTAACTTTCGGCAGATTGTGCCGTTGGACAACGTTTGCTCAAGCTCTTCCGAGTTGATTTAGGATTTAAAGATTTAATAGTTCGCCCACCTGAAGTAAAACTTAAACACCAGTTTAAATCAATATTTAATAGCTCGAGTCCCCTTTGCCAGTCCTAGCAAATTGATTCTTCATTTCTACGTCATCATAATAATTCCCCATAATAATGACGCGCAGTTGAACGGAGAATGCTCAGCGGGAGCTTGTAACATGAATCAATTCATCCGGCTCAGACACAGGACAACCATCAGCTTCTTTTACTGACCATTGCACCTGAATGAATCGTTTGAAGATTCCCTACTTCCGTCCAGGTTTCATTTCATTTTATTTTGGACTAGGAGAGATAAAGACCGACCCGTCCTTTTATTTCCGGGGCAACGTGAAATACCAGTCTTCAATTAATGCCTCAGTAATGTTCGATTCGAATTGAAGCAGCAGAAGACACGAGATCGAAGATGCCGAAGGATAAATTACAGTTCCTTTTACAGAGAGCAGGAATCCTTTTTGGGATTCGAAATTGCTTCAATTCTGACAAGAGTAATAAGCAATAATGTCCATCAACTTTGGCATTCCGGCATCACACTTTTTCTCCGTTAAATCGGCTCCCAGGTGCCACGCTTCAGGTTACTTCTCGTCTCTGACTTTCTTGCACGTGACATTGACACTTGCTCACAAATTACTCGCCCTAAAAAAGGGCCATCGACACTTTTCGTTCGTCCTTCAGTGCAATGTTATATTTTTAAAATCAATCATTAGTTTTTTATTTTAAAAACCATGCAAAGTAAGCTTGATAGGAAATTTCTACTTCCCACTCCTTAACCACGCCCCTAGTGCCCTGGAAAAATTAGCAACCGTTGCCAGGCAACCATTATCTGAAACCAATTGTCTAGCAACTGTTACCTAGCAACTGTAAGCTAGTAACGCCCCCAACAATCGTTAGCTAGCAACTATTATTCTTAGCCACGCCCCTAGCAACTCTTACTTAGCAACTGTTAGCTAGTAACGCCCCTAACAATCGTTACCTAGCAACTATTACTTAGCAACGCTCTTAGAAACCGCCACCTAGCAAATATTGGTAAGTAACGCCCCTAAATATCGTTACCTAGCAACTATTACTTAGCAACGCTCTTAGAAACCGCCACCTAGCAAATATTGGTAAGTAACGCCCCTAAATATCGTTACCTAGCAACTATTAGTTAGTAACGCCCCTAACGACCGTTACCTAGCAACTACAGCATAGTAACGCCCCCTAGCAACCGTAACTTAGCAACGCCCCTAGCAACCACTGTCTATAGTATCAAGGCCCCCAAAATCCCTCACCAACCTTTTATTTAAAAAAAAAAACATGCCTAAACAAATAATTTCACAGAAGCAAATTCTCATGAATGTTTACAACCAAAAGTAAAATAAAAATCTAAGAATTCAGGCTTCTGTAAACCAACAAACCCGTTACTAAATTTAATCATCATAATTATTACAAATTCCAGAATTTCGATTCAACCGATTATAGACTTTTGCTAAAAAAAAGCGAGGTGTCGACAGAAATTTGATAGATAGCTCGTAATCATAGGGTAGCTGTTAAATTTCCAGTCTAAATAAAAACAGTTTAGATGAAGTTTTTTTTGTTTACCGATTTTATATAAAATTCAATACTATTGAAAAAAGCTTAAATAAAAAAGTAATTAACGTCAGCTGAGGAATTCAACTGAAATAAAAAGTTATAAATTTATATTTTATTATTCATGCTTTCTCTTAATTATCATGGTCCATAAAAACAGAAATACACGATCGGAGATCACAACTCGTGCATCCAGAGAAGAAGGGAGATGGAGGTTGAGTGCTGGTAGGGGGAGGAGGAGGAGGAGGGAGGAAGCCCATGGGCAGCATAACGAGCTTTACCGATGTGTGATAAATCTTAGAGGTACAAAAAAGGTAAAAAGTATAATGTTAAATGTAAAGAGCGAGTTGAGCTAACTGCCCGAAAATATTCACCGCGAGATGGATGGGTGGAGTGTGAGGGCGGAACCGACCGACTTTCGTTTCAGTTTGTTCTCCATTCTTTATATTATGGTCTTCGTCTACACCAACATAATACAAGTGTGCTCGTTTTTTGTTTCACTCAATAAGAGTTCACTTTTTAAGTTTTTAAGTGATTGCTCGATTAGAAGAGGGCGTTGGCCATAAATTTACATTTATGACTTTTGGTTTTATGAATTTTGAGAAAAATGTTTAACATATTTTTAAGGCACCTGTGTTTGCTCCGGTGTTTTTGCAGCTTCCTTTGCTCGAGGACAAATATGTGCTCTATGGTTAATTTAAACTAATTTCATACGCGGTTTAACAAATGGGAAAATAAAAAGGGTTGATCATCTGTACAAATATTTTGTTATTTTAGTCGCTTAGGGTTTTTCTGGATAAGTTATAAGCCGGATGTTTTTACTAGACACAAGTGCAGGCTTTGTGTTCTGCTTAGGAAAATAGTCTGTTTACTTAAAGGCTTTTGGTAGTTTGCCGGAGGAACGATTGTTCGTTGAAAGTTTGTTTGATATTGTAATTTTATTTTTTCATGAAATATTCATTGGCTAAAAAATAAAATTATTTTTTTTTATTGAAAAAAAAATTTTTCTCAAAGATTATTTTCAATTAAAATTGATAAAATTCCGTAGAATTTACTCTAAATTGAATAAAATTACTTAATAATTTTTTTTAGATCTTAGTTTTTGGTTTTGCCGCTAGGTGGCTACACTCTCTCGCTATCAGAAAAATTCTACCCGAGTATTTATGAGTAAAAAAATTTTTTTTCGCATAAAATCAATTTTTCTTCAGTATGAGATTAAATCTAGAAGCTTAAAGTCTGCAAAAAAAAAATTAAATAATTTTTTTGAGCTACAAAAATTCCAAAATGGAAAAAAAAAATTTTTTTGAATATAATTTTTAATTATAATTAATAAATTTCAGTAAAATTTACTCTAAATAAAGTAAAATTACATAATGAATTTTTTTAGAACTTAGTTTTTCATTTTGCCGCTAGGTGGCTACGTTCTCTCGCTATCAGAAAAATTTTTCCAGAGTATATAAGCAAAACAAAATTTTTTTTTAATAAAATTAATATTTTTTTATTGTAAGAATAAATTTAGAGGCTGAAAGTCTCCAAAAAAAATGGTAAATAATTTTTTAGAGCTCAACAAAACTCCCAAAATGAAAAAAAAAAAACCTATTTCGTGACAGTATTACGCCCCTGGTTATTTGAATCGTAAAGTATATTTACAGAGTTAAAATGTATTGCGGTGCATAAATTTAGTGGCTGAGTAGACGATAAAGAATCGAGTGAGGCGCAGAGTAGAAAATCGTTTATAGAAATCGATTACTCAAGTGGTTCCTTTTTTTTTTTTTTTTCAAATTAAACACTTGAGGCTACAAACGCTATTTTACGCCTAAATATAACACGCGGTGTTTAAGGCCCGAAATATATTTTTCTAGGAAATAATTTCCTACACAATGTGTAATAAAATAAAAATAAAAGTGTGCTGTTGCCTGTATCATAAATGTAAATGGCGAATTTTGAATTTCCGAGCTGTCTAGTTTGGCTATAAGGCGTCTTAAGTAACTCGGAACTAGCAACAGCCGGGCTCCATTTAATTCGCCGCCTGATCGTGAGAAAATCATAGGCAACATGTGTTAGCCGGAACTTCTTCACAAGAATCAATCTAAATGATCAATTGTTGTTATTTTATTTTTTATTTCTAAATTTTTTATTGAAAAAAAATAAAAAAAAAGGGGGGAGTTATTTCACCGGGATGATTTTAAAAAGCTAACTGGGTAATTTAGGTGCTCGGTAAAAAACAAGGTGAAGTGACGAAGATTGAAGCGGCAGTAATTCATAAAGTTAATAACAAACTGGGGGAAAATAAATCACGGGCAACTTTAAAGTTAACATCTCTGTGTTTTTGCTGCAACCGAGAGATAATCTATGTATATTTTTCGGTTGTTGCGGTGACTTATGTCGCCAGCTGCAGCGCGGCTTGACGCCTCGTTAATTCATTTGTCCGCAGTCGGATAGAAAAAACCCCAACTTTGCAATGTCCAGCTACAACTTTTGCGAACATTAGGAGTGGAATGAACCCTCGCTTGACTGTAAACATGCTCAAGCTTGTCGGAGTTATTAAGTTGTAAAAGTCAATTGGAGCTTCTAATTTTAACTGCATAATTTTGTCAAAAATTAATGTTTTTTACAAACTTGACGTTAAAATTATTTTTATCAAATTATAATTACAACTTTTTAGCTTCTGCACTGTTAAAAGAATTAATTTGATTCAAATTAAAAATTATTAAATTAAGAAAATCATTTTGAAGAGTTTAATAATTTTAAATCAAAAATTATTTTAAAAAAATTTATTTATTTAAAAATTTCTTGAATATAATCAAGAAAGTTCAGTAAAATTTCCTCTAATTAAATTCAAATTAATTGGGAATTTTTTAAACTTAGTTTTTGGTTTTGCCGCTAGATGGCTACGCTCTCTCGCGACTAGAAAAATCCTACCAGAGTATATATGAGTAAAAAAAATTTTTTTTTAATAAAATCAATATTTTTTCTATTGTAAGAATAAATTTGGATGCTAAAAATCTCCAAAAAAAAAAGAAAATAATTTTTTTGGAGTTCAGCAAGAATCTAAAAACAGAAAAATAAAATTTTTGTTTGAAAAAAAATTTTTTTTGAATCCAATTTTCAATTATAATTAATAAATTTCAGTGAAATTTACTCTGAATAAAGTAAAATTACTTAATAATTTTTTTTAGATCTTAGTTTTTGGTTTTGCCACTAGGTGGCTACGCTCTCTTGCTATCAGAAAGACCTAACCAGAGTATATATAAGCAATAAAAATTTTTTCAATAAAACCAATTTTTTAAAATTCAAAAAAAAAAAGTAAATAATTTTTTCGAGTTCTACCAAAATTCCAACACAAAAAAAATTATTCCGTGACAATATTAAGCCCCTGGTTATTATCTTACCTAATCAATAAATTGTTAGTGTACATATGTTCACAGTTTAGGCTTTACTTTCCGTAAGACACATATGATCCCATAAAAAAATACCTACAAGCATATCAAAAAAATTTTCACAGGTATTCGATCTAATCCAATCTCCCGTTTTTTTTACTCGCAAGCCCGGAGGCAGGTTCCTTCCAGTAGTGTGCAATTAACCATTCCCCTTTTCTAAAACCAACACGTAATTATCTCGCCAGCAGCCGTTTCGAAATTGCGCTCATCTTAAAGCCACTAAAACAGTTCCCGTGGTGATTCTAAGCCAAGTTGGAGCAGGTTACTCGGCAGGTGGCATCAATTATTCCCCCAAATCGGGGTGATTGTAGGTACTTGTTTTAATTTCGGCCATCAGATTCAATTGGTTCTCCATAAACAGCAATTGAGCGTCAGACAAGTGCTTAAAGTCTGCCAATCACTGGCTCGACGAATTCAGATAAACAAACAGAGCCTGAATTGGTTCTGTCACGACATCACCTGGACCTGATCACTATCATCCGTGGCTGATATCACCAGCAGGTAATGACAGCCCGAGGGCTCTGTCACGTTGCCAGAAAAAAAAAAAAAAAAAAAAAAAAAAGAGCCGGGTCATTGGGAATAAAAATGAATCAAGTGAGGACAGAGGAGGGATAGGAATCGATAATATTGGAAGGATCCTCTTGGCTGGAGGATTCCAAATTCGATTGATTACAGGGCGCTTGCCTCGACGTATTACGGTGTTGGTTTTCGAGCCCTTTGTGTTGAAAAAGACACATATAATCATCCAGGCTCACCCAGAGTTGGGAACCGACCTATTCGCTTCTCGCATGCTCAGACCGATTTTGCATGCCCCGGGGGAGCCATTTTTTTGTATGGAGATTTCGGCTCACCCTACTCTCGCTTTGCATAGGAATCCGCCGGATGTGCCTCGTAAAATTTATAAATTTCGCTTTTAACTAAATCACCAGAGCAATTTTATTGTTTAGTCAGGTACTTTGCATGTTTACATTTGAATTAGGTTTACTATTTTTTGGTTTCGAAGTTTCTAAACTGGAACCGGATCTGACATTGCCGTACACTGAGAAAACAGTTTCTTCGATTTAAATTCACAAATTCATTTAAAATAACTTGAAAATACGGATTTAATATCAAAAAATTTGATTACTTTCAATCAAATTTTTTTTTTTGTTAATTTCAGCTTCTAAATTTAATCTTACAATAGAAAAATATTAATTTCATTAAAAAAAAATTTTTTTGCTTATATATACTCTGGCAAGATTTTTCTAACAGCGAGAAAGCGTAGCCACCTAGTGGTAAAATCAAAAACTAAGTTTTAAAAAATGTTATTAAATAATTTCACTCTTTTTAGAGTAAATTTCAACAAACTATCTCATTTATATTTAAAGATTGTATTCAAGAAAATTTTTTTCAAAAAAAAAAAACAAATTTTTTTCAAAAAAAAAAAAATTTTTTTTTATGTTGCGATTGATTGTTAGAAAATGTAATATTTTTTTTAAATCTAATTATTATTATTATTTTTTTTTTATTTTATTTTTGACATTTTATAAAAAACTTTTTTTTTATTTATCGCATAAATAATTGAGGAGTAAAAACTTTATTGAAATAATAATTTGAATTTAAGAGGGAAAGTTTGAGAAGAAAGTTCAAGTTTTAAAAGAAACTAACAATAAATTACTTTAACTTTTTTTTTTTTTTTTAAATATAATCTCATTTCGAATAATTAATTAAAATATTACTACTTACTGTATTGACCCATGAGCCGTGCCAGGAAATTAAAATAATTGCTCTTAAATTTACTTACAAGCTAATTACGATCTAATTAAAAGTAAAGGAAAAGGATGAGGGAAATAATAAAGCGGGATTTAAATGAAAATTACGTTGATATTATGTGAACAAAGTAAACAAGAGAATTCGAGTTATTTAACGTCAGTTTTTCTTGCAATTTTTAGGTAGATTTTTTTAGAAATTAATCTATTGTGGCCGGTCTTAAATTTATGTTAAAATTCACTTCAATTTGAGCTTTTTTTTTTCGGCTAAAAATTAGTTAACTAAATAAAATCAGTTTCATCTAAAAAAAAAAAATTTCAACTCATCAAAAAATCCCCTGAAGAGCTCCATAAATTCCGTAGTGATCTGATAAAAATTCCCGGCGTGATCCTATAAATCAGCATACATGATTCGGAGCTGATGATGCTGGTGAAAGAAGAAGGTAATGTTTGATCAAATAAGGCTGAGTTCTTGTCAAGCAAAGTACCGATCTCTTAAACCGTAGCATTATTTCCTCCAAAGAATCAGTATCAGTATCTTGATCTGGCTCTTCAACACCTCCCTTATCTGCGTGTCCGCTTTCCACCTAAGTAATGACACGTTTGTGGTAACCTCGGGGCGTATTGGTTTTGAAAAGCACCAGTTTAGAGTAACCGGATCCATGATGGACATAAACAAGCCCCTGGCTTACGTTTTTGGCGATGTGGCATTCGGCAACTACCCGACTAGCAATTACATCGTCAACTGGGTCTTTTCCATCGTCTGGAGTAGCTGGAGTAGCCAAATTTTAGCCGCAAGATTAGATTAGGCTTCTCAAAAATCAAGTGTTGGCTTTCTCACCTGAGCAAAATAATCAGCCAATCAGCCAAAAAAATCAGAGCGAAATGCTGATGAGGGTCCAGAGATTGTAGATTTGATCCGATTCTTCTAACTCATCTCGTAGATTGTAGAACCAGTAATTAGCCCTGGATCACGAGTCATGCTTTTGGCGCAGTGATTCATCCTGCTGGTTGTTTCAGTTGTCTTAGCTCGTTTTTAATTATTGAACGCTGTAAGTGGCTGCTAACGAGCAACCGAACCTCTGTTGGTTTTTTGCTCCAATGGAGGAGCTCGATATGAGGCCCAGATGGGCGTACAAGGCTCTAGCACTCTCATGCACCAGATAAAATCGTCTGGCTCGAGATACAACCGCATCAACACTTACGATGTAAAAACCAGAGGCGTTGACTCGACCTTTCAAGTAGAGCGATTTAAACGTTTGATTATTTAACGCCAGCACGGGGTTATTCTTCGGCTTCAAGATGAAGATTGTTGCGCCCGTGAAAGTTTTAATTAGATATTTCCATTTTTTGCAAAACAATTTTTAAAAATTATTTAAATTTTGTATACAGAAAAAAAATTTAATCAATGTTATTTTTTAATTCGATTTTCGCGGTTCAAAAATTATTTATTATTATTATTATTATTATTATTATGACAAAATTTTCTTGACAAAAAATTTTTTCAAAATTTTTAACAACAAATTTTTTCAAAATTTTCAACAAAAAATTTTTTTCAAAATTTTTAATAATAAATTTTTTCAAAATTCTAACTATAAAAATTTGTTTTAAGTTTACATTAAAATTTTTGACAATAATTTCAGTCAATTAATCTAAAAAAAAAAAAAAAAAAAAAAAAAGATATTAATAGTTTTTAATTTTTGATAAGATTAAAAAATAAAATTTAACAACTTAGTCACTAATAATTAGCCATTAATGATTACAAGACGGTAATTCTGAATCAGTATTAAATTTGATAGCCAAAGAAATTAAATTACATTAAGAAAATACTAATTAATAAAAGTATAAAGGTAAGTCTTGCATTAGAAATAGTCAGTTATTTAATTTGTTGACCAGAGCGAAGACCTAAAAAATAAAAATTACGTGACATTCCTCCGTGGATTTGAAAATGTATGTCTTTAAGTGCTGGATAATTGAATGACAGATAACTTTTATTCGAGTGTCACTAAAATTAGATAAACTTTACTTGAGTACGAGTGTAAGTATAGTTTTTAATGACTCAGAAGTAGTTTAGGAAAAATACTCGGATTTAAAAGTGTCTTTTATTTAATTGTAGGTGAAAAGTTTAAAATTTAAAATGAAAAGCCGACGAGAGAGATTGGGGATTATTTTTTTGTTATTGATGGTTTATCCAGTGGCTGGAGGAGTTTTTTTAAATTCATTTGGAGGTGCGATAATGGAATCTTACCCTCACCCGATAAAATATGAACCGCTTCAAAGAACGCATCGAAGTTTTTATTTATCTAGAGATCATTATTTATATATTTTGTTTAGAAAATTGTAATTAAAAATTTTTTTATGAAAATTGTATTAATTTTTTTATATATAGCAATAATAATAATAATAATAATAAATTTTAATTGTTGTATTTTATAAATCATAAAATTCTCTTTAAAATAAGCACTCACAGAAAAAACCGCGGAAATCCCCGAATTAAAAAAATAAACAATAATATTTAATTTTTTGTTAAAAATTTTGAAAAAATTTTGTTATTTTGCAAAAAAATTTTTTTTTTTTAATTTTCTTAAAAATTTTGAATAAAATAAAATACAAATTTGTATTTTTATCGTCCAATTTTTTATTAATCACCAAAATTCATAACAATAAATGATTTTTCCTCAAAAAAATCACGAAAATTTTCATCTAATAAAATTAAGAAATATAAATAATTAATTATTCTTCACAGTGTAAATTTTCAGACACCGTCCACTCGAGCGTAAGGTCCAAAAAGACTTCCGGTTCAATCAAAGAATTAATCTGTACCGTCATTTTGTAATCGCCACATTGCAAAGGATCTTCTGATATCAAAGTTATGGGGTTGTTCTCTTTGACTACCACAGAAGTTCCCTTGAATAGAAAAAAAAATATATATAATAAAAAAACAAATCAAATTATGTAAAGAACAAAGTTAAATACTTTTTCAATCGGGCAATTTTGTCGCTCAAACATAATAAGGCTCAATATTGGTCCTACAATGTCTTTCATCATACCATCTTCAAAAGGTCCGCATACATTATCTTCTGGTCCAAATGTTTGGACGGAGTCATCGTTGATTTTTAATTCGCCACTTATCTAAGTCAAATGATTTTTTTATATAATCCATTAGAATTAATTTTTGTTAATAATAATTATAATAATTTTAAGCTTACAATATTCAATGAATTTCTCCGAGTGATATCTTTTAAGAACTTCATTTTAAATTCCCCAGAAGACGTATCCTTGAATTTGATGTAGCTATTTACAGGATTATACTGATGCTCAGTGACTTTAATATTGAGCATGTAAAGTATCGTTCGTTCTAACTTTACTGTCTCATTACTCCCTTTTTCTATGCACTCTAATCCTTCAATCTTAAAAACAATTAAATAAATATTAATTTAAAATTCAAATCGAATAAATATTAATTTAAAATTTCAATCAAATAAATATTAATTGAAAAAAAAATTAATTAAATATTAACTAAAAAAAATAAATATTAATTAAAAAAAAATTAAATAAATATCAATTTAAAAAATCAAATTAAATAAATATTAATTTAAAAAATCAAATTGAATAAATATTAATTAAAAAAAAAATTAAATAAATTTTAATTCAAGAAACTAAATAAATTCCTAAAGAAACCTTACGGAAACAGAACCAGAAGGAATAATCATATCATTATCACTTGTGATACCAGGTACTGATTGTTGATCATCAAACCCAGGAACATCTCCAGAATAAGGAATATCTGGAGGCCCTAGCGCAAGATTTCCCATGATTGGCATTTTTTTTAAGCACTCGCATGGTGGATAGTCTTTATCTAGCATTATTCCATTTTCGCATAAATGTCCTACTTTCCCTTGAATATCCCAATCAGCGTGTATTCCTATTCCCGTTGACACTGTACTCTAATAAAAAAAAAAAAAAGAATGATCAGAAATTTAATTTTGTTTTACAAAAAAAAATAAATAATTTTTTCTGGAATTTTATCAACCAAAATACTTTTTTTAATTCAAGTTAATTTTTTTGTGCAATTAAAATTCATTTTCTGTTTTGAGAAATTCACTTACCTTCGCTGCAATGAGCAGCAAAATTTTTAAGAGCGAAGACCTCATTTTATTTGATTTTATTTTTAAAAAACAATCCTATGAAATACTTTAGCAATAGAACGTTCCTTTCTTGGCTCGAAACACTGGACACATACGTTACGGTTAATTATTGCATTATCAATTTTGAAGAGCAATTATTTTTATCACTTATTTGTTTGCCAAGGTAGCTTGTGGTTGTTGTCTAGCTTATACAATTATTTTACAATTTTTGCGTAATTTTATCGATTAAAAAAGTTTGAAATTTAAAAAATTAATCGTAAAAAAATTTATTTAATTTTATGTAAATTTTGCATGATTTTAATGAAAAAAATTTGAAAAAATAAAATTTTTTTTTAAGTTATTAGCTAAAAAAAAAAAGTAATAAAATCTAGCAAAGAAAAAAAATTTTGCTTCTAAATAAAATAAATGAGAATTATTTATTTGTTTAAAAAATTATTTTGATCATTAAAAATTCTTTAAAAAATTTTTTATTTCTTTCAATTTATTTTTTATGTTGTTCCGTTTTAAATTAAAACAATGGAAAATAACTTGGCCTAAAATGTCGTAAAAAAAATAAAATACATTTAAAATTTAATTGTTATTTTTTATTTAATTACACACAATAAATACAATTAATTAAATTACAAATGAAAGTATTTTTTTTGGTTAATTATTAAACACAAGTACTACCAGCTTCCAAGTACCAAGAAGTTTGACCAAACCAATCTAGTAATAAAGATTTACTGGGTATAATAAATGAAAATTCAAGCGAATACACGCCGCACTTTAGAGGCTCGTCGACTGTAATGGTCAAAGGCATTTTTTCGGTAGTCGGAAAAGTGGTACCCTTTGTAAAAAAAATTAAATTAAATTTAGTAATAATTATTTCATTAGTGTAAATAAAATACCTTGGGATAGTTGCAATTATTATCATTATGTAATAGAACTTTATCAATAATGCTCCACAAGGTTCGTTCCATAGAACCTTCTTCTAGCGATTCACCACACATTGTTCCTAAATTATCTTCAAAATTATAAATTACGCTATCGTTTAATGATAATTTTAAAAATTTCTGGAAAAATAATAATTTTTATTAATCTAAAATTAAAAAGAAAAATAATTTTTCCAATGTTATTTTTTAATTCGCGGATTTTCACAGTTTCTGTGAATTAAGAATTCTTTTCTCTAAATTATTATTATAAAAATACCCACAATTTTAGGGGCATTATCAAGAGTAACATCCACAATCGTTACTGGCAATAAAACCTCGGCTTCATAGTCTTCGTAATCAAGTATGTCATTTGGTAAAGGTGTAACTGAATAACTATAATAAACGTGGAACCAATGAGTGTACCGACTTTCAACATCTTTAACCTCATTATTTTCTACGCATTTAACATTATGAAACTGCAAAAAAAAATTACATCAATTTTTCCTCCAAAAACTTTTAAAAGTAAAAAAAAAATACATTGAAGCGTCCGGAGCCAAAAACTCCCAAGTTTTCTTCAGATTGGAAAAGCGACGCGTAAGTGTTCACGCCATTTTGATTGCTCTCGTTGTGATGGTAGACATTTTGGTACTTTCCCACTTGGACGGTCGATACAACTGACAATTTACTCAGACAAGCACAGGAGACCACTTCATCGTCATCACTTTGATCATCTCCAGCACAAAGATGCTTCAATGACCCCGACAAGTCTAGTCGCGTTGAAACTTTCAGATTATTTTTATAAACTTGAGCCTGAAAAAAAAAAAAAATAAAATTACTAATTTCTTCTTGCTTGACCCCCGCCGGGATTCGAACCCTGAACCTCTCAATTGAGAGTACAACAAGTCTAAAAATAATTTACATACTTCTGTTGTTAAAATTAGTCACAAAATATTAAATATTAAAATTAAATACTGAAACATTGTTTAAGTTTCTTTTATTTATGCTCGTCGTTCAAAAAATTGTGACAGTGTTTCGTGAACAAATACCCCGTGCGAACTTAGTAAGTATGTAGTTAAATAATAGTCTCTAGATAAACCTCGTTATCGAGGCTTGTTACTAGTATTATCACAAGGTTAGTATAATTAAATATTTGCATGTACACAGCAAAAAATTCTATGAAAAATTCCAATACAACTATCGTAATTTTATCGAAAGATTAATATACTCATTAAAATCTGAAAATACTCAAAAAATATACTGATTACAATCTGGATTATACTCATTGTAATCTGGATTATACTAGCTACTATCTGAAATTTTTTTTTACTCAGTACAACCTGGGATAATATCCACATATAAATATAAATACAATTTATTAAATTCCGAAGAAAATTTTTTTATTTTGGTCAATTATTAAACACAAGTAGTACCAGCTTCCAAGTACCAATAAATTTGACCAAACCAATTTATTGTTGGAATATCATCATATAAATGAAATGAATACTCAAGCCTATATGTGCCGCACTTTAGAGGCTCGTCGACTGTTACAGTCAATGGAATTTTTTTGACAGTCGGAAAAGTGGTACCCTTTGTAAAAAAAATCACATTAGATTTAATAATAATTATTTTATTAGTGTAAAATAAATACCTTGGGATAGTTGCAATTGTTATCATTATGTAATAGAACTTTATCAACAATGCTCCACAAGGTTTGTTCCATAGAACCTTCTTCTAGCGATTCACCACACATTGTTCCCAGATTATCTTCAAAATTATAAATTACGCTATCGTTTAATGATAATTTTAAATTATTCTGCAAAAATTAGAATTATCATAATTTTTTTAATGAAAAATCATTTGTAATTAATTTTACGATCTATTTGACATTATTGTGATTATTTTTACTACTAGCAAACTGCAGAGATTTACAAATTATAAATAAAAAAACTTTAATGATTTTTTTATAATCACACTAATAGTTTGGGGACTTTTTAAATAAATTTTAAAAATAATAGCGCTATTACAGGATCAATTACAAATAATTTAAAGGACAAATGTGGCCGAAAAAATTTATAAAACCAAAAATCTATTAAAAAATCCTCCAAAAAATTGACTACTAAAAAATATATAAAACCAAAAGGCACTAATTTTTATCAAGACCTTTCTGATGATATCAAATTAAACTAGAAAAATTCATTTAAAAATAATAATAAGCTCGTCACAAAATTTTCCTTTCTCTCTAAATTATTTAAATCATAAATAACTATCGCTAAAAAATATCAAACCCAATTTACGATACAGATAAACCCAAAACTAAATTTTTCTTAGTCTCTTAATTATATAAATTTATTTTTGACATATAATCTTGACGTGTACAAAATAAAATAAATAAATAAACAAATTTTGTTTATGATTAAATTGTAATCGATTTATAACTACAAAGAAAACTTGGAATAATAAATAAATTATTTTAGAAAAGCATATGAAATATTGAAAAGGCACAACTTCAGATTAGGACCTTTCCAACGATACCAAATTTAACCATTGAAACCCATTATATTATATAATACTTACAATTTTGAGTGCATTCTCAAGTGTAATATCCACGATAGTTACTGGCAATAGAATCGTGGCTTCATAGTCTTCGTAATCAAATTTTTTATTTGGAATAGCTACAGTTGAATAAGCGTAATAAACGTGGAACCAATGAGTGTACCGACTTTCAACATCTTTAACCTCATTATTTTCTACGCATTTAACATTATGAAACTGCAAAAAAAAAAATTACATCAATTTTTCCTCCAAAAACTTTTAAAAGTAAAAAAAAAAATACATTGAAGCGTCCGGAGCCAAAAACTCCCAAGTTTTCTTCAGATTGGAAAAGCGACGCGTAAGTGTTCACGCCATTTTGATTGCTCTCGTTGTGATGGTAGACATTTTGGTACTTTCCCACTTGGACGGTCGATACAACTGACAATTTACTCAGACAAGCACAGGAGACCACTTCATCGTCATCACTTTGATCATCTCCAGCACAAAGATGCTTCAATGACCCCGACAAGTCTAGTCGCGTTGAAACTTTCAGATTATTTTTATAAACTTGAGCCTGAAAAAAAAAAAAATAAAATTACTAATTTCTTTTTGCTTGACCCCCGCCGGGATTCGAACCCTGAACCTCTCAATTGAGAGTACAACAAGTCTAAAAATAATTTACATACTTCTGTTGTTAAAATTAGGCACAAAATATTAAATATTAAAATTAAATACTGGAACATTGTTCAAGTTTCTTCTATTTATACTCGTCGTACAAAAAATTGTGACAGTGCTTAGTGAACAAATACCGCGTGCGAACTTGGTAGGTACGTAGTTAAATAATAGTCTCTAGATAAACCTCGTTATCGAGGCTTGTTACTAGTATTATCACAAGGTTAGTATAATTAAATATTTGCATGTTCTTGTCTAATATTATTACAGTCAAATATAGAAAGAATAATAATAAAATAGCAGCTTGACTCGTGAATAAAAAAAAAATTAAAATTTTGCTTTATTAAATAATGAATTTCATTAAATTGCACGAGACTTTCTTAAATATTGACATTTTTAAAAATATAAACTCATTTCGATGTCACACTCATCAAGAGCTTTCATTTAAGTACCCACATGCATTTTCATATATTTTTCATATATACATATATGTAATATATATAAATATATGAAAAATTGATGTGGGTACTCAAATAAAAGGTCTCGATGAGTGTAACATCCCACAAAAATTTTATTACTTAAAAAAAAAAAATGAAATTCATTATTTTTTATTTGAAGTTATGAAAAATAAATTACTGCATCAATATATTCTGTTTAATGTTTTTTAGTGAAATTATTTGGACTAATTTATTTTTCAATATTGATGCAAATTGAAAAATATATACACGCTGTCAATTTAATTCATACATCACAATATTGAATCTATTTATAGCGAACTATTTTTGCAATGTAATTTTTTTAAAAGTTCCACCGTATTTGCGACACAATAACGTTTGCGAGGGATGAAAATAAAAAACTCTAAAACGGATAGAATGTTATCGAGCGAATCTTTTCAGACATACATATATATAGATGTGTATAATATAAAACTAAGAAAAGCGGAGTCGTATCTACATCTACATCTCGTGTATCTATATGTTACCTGAAAATCCATACATAGTCTTGTTCTGGTCTTTATTTAGCGGAGCATCTGCGGGTGGTAAAGTCGTCAACAAAGAGTCAAAGACACGTGTCTTTTTGATTCATTCAATATCCGAGTCTATTCTTCCATGGCCTTTCGCATCTTACAAATAAATAACTATTTGGATTATTCTTTTTTTGTGTTTATGACAACCAAACTTTGCGCAGGAACGAGCCTGACTTTTTAGTGGCCTTCGGTTTAAATTGACTTTTATTGCACGCCTCTAGCGTGAAGTTTAAGATTTTTTTTTCCAAGATCATTCTAATATAATTTAATAAGTAGATATTTATTTTAAAAAAATGTATAGTTATGCCTAACACAAACTAACTGCTTATTTTCTTTCTTCAGTAACGCCCACAGCAATTTTAGAAACGTCCCTTAGCAACAGTTGCCTAGCAACAATCCTTTAGTAACGCCCCTTAGCAACTGTTGCCTAGCAACGCCACTGGAAAATTTTTGTAGCAACAATTCTTTAGAAGTTACTGCCTAGAAACGACGCTAACAACAATTTCTTAGCAACTATTTCCAAGAAACGCCCCTAGCAACAATTCCTTAGCAACTATTGCTTAGCAACGCCCATTAGCAACGCCCAATTGTGACTTATTCTTAACCATTTCTTGGCATATATTTTTTATACACGCCCCTAGCAACGATTTCTTAGCAACCATTGCTTAGTAACGCCCCTAGCATCATCTCCATAGCAACTACTATTTAGGAACGCCCCTAGTGACTGTTGCTTAGCAACAATCGTTTAGAAACGCCCCTAGTGACTGTAGCTTAGCAACAGTCATTTAGCAACGCCCCTAGAAACATTTTCTAGCAAAAATTCAGACGTAACTGTTCTCTAAAAATGATCTTTTATTAACTATTGCCTAGCAACGCCTCTAAAGACTGTCGCTTAGCAACCGTTGCCTAGTAACCTTAGCCACGCCCCCAGCAACTATCATCTAGCAACAAGGCATCAAAAATTTTTTATAATTTTTTTACTTGAAAGGAAAAAGAAGAGATTAATGCCGATATTGATAATTAATAAGACGCCTTGACTGTTATAATAAGAAATAAAGATAAATGGGCTTTAAGATTTACATCTTGTGGGAATAAAAGAGATATGAATCCATATATTTAATATAGTGTAATAAACAAGTGCATATACGGAAGATTTCTCATTATATGTTCGTATGCCAGAGTTTAATTAACGCGCGGTCACGTACTTGATAAATCGCTGAGGTGTTAAAGGTGTCTGACCGTTTCATCGGGTTATGGAACCTTAAATAATCGACACTACATAATTACTTTTAATTGCGTGTATTTATGCACCTTAATGCCCTTATAATTTATAAATAAATATTATTTTTAATTAGATTTAAAACTGCTCAATTAATAATTTAAAATTCTTTATTATCGACTGCTGAGTATAATTTTTGTAAGAAAAATAAGGCTTTATCTCATGCATCATTTAATTATCGAATAAACGAAACACGAGAAGCTTCAAGTGGACTTACAATTTTAATTGGACGAGGTTTTTATTAATATTCTTTATTATTATAATTGTTATTATGGATAACTTGTGTTTTATTCAGAATATTTTTTCTTTACTCTCGTATTCATTTGATGAATTGATATCCTCATCAATTGGAGGCATAATTTTAGGAGCTGAAGAACTTTTAAGTTGAGCTGAAGAGTGAATAAGTTCGTTAGCTTCTTTTCATTGCACTCTTGGAGCTTTTATTTTAATTTATTTCCTTTCATAGCAAATGCTTGATTGGAAAATTTACACCGTTAAAAAAATCCTTTCTTATAATTGAGTAAAGAAAATTTAGTGGCTAGTGTATTTAAATGATAAAATGGGTTTTAATGGTTGAATTTTGTATCGTTGGAAAGGTCGAGACCTGAAGTTGTGCATTTTAAGAAAATTTTGTCACAATATGTTTCATTTCATCGAGTAATGTCGAAAAATTGCATTGGCTCAAAAGTTTATCCATTTATATGTGATATAACGCGCCTTGTAAGCAGAATTGCGGCCACAGTTCTCAACCGATCTATATGAAATTTTGTGGGCTCATTCTGCGGATCAATACCAAGATCAAGTTCGAAGATGAGCTAAATCGGTCGGTTAGTTTACAAGTTGTGGGTGTTTGAAATTTTTTTTCATTTTAAAAAAATTTTTAATTTCGTACTTTTTATGGAAATAATTTTCCAGATGTAATAGATAGATAAAATCTATCAAATTTATCTTAAACTTCATCTAATTACTTTCAATTTAAACTATCATTTGTCTGGTTTTGATGATTTTTTTAATTAATTCCGTGATTTTGAAAATTTGAAAAAATTTTACATTTACGTTTTTCGGGCCTTTTTCTTCAAATTATTTTTAAGCCGTAGACAGCTTAAATCTATCAAATTTATGTTAAAATTCACATAATTATCTTTAATTTGAGCTATTTTTCGGCGCCTTTTGATACTTTTTTTAATTTATTTCGCAGTTGGGAAAATTAAAAAAAATCAAGAATAAATTAATTTTTAACTTTTATTATCAAATGACTTTTTGTTAGAAATTTTATTTTTTTGGTAGATGTCTTTAAATATATATTTGTTGTAGTCGGTATTATATCTTTATTTGCAAAAATATAATAAAAATAAATTTTACATTATTGCTTTTTGATAACATATTTTTTTTTTTTTTTCAAAATTTATTGTTTAAAAAATATTTCTTAAATACTAAGAATTTTTTTTTTAATACTAAGAAATATTTTTTTAATACCAAGAAATATATTTTTAATTCTAAGAAATATTTTTTTAATACAAAGAAATAATATTTAAAAAATTATTTCTTAAATAAAAAAAAATCCTTCTATCAGTGTAAATCAAAATTCGTAAAAAACGAGCCGCGACTTATTATTGGCCAAAATTAAAGCGCGCTATTTAAATTTCTATTATTTTTAAATTAATATAGACATATAAATTATTATCATAATTTATTATTATTATCAAAATAAATTAGCTAAACTTTAAAGTCAAGATTAAAAAAGTAAACTTGGCTTATTGTCCTCACTTGAGCTAAAAAAAAAAATAATTTGATTGAACAGGGAATATTGTAATTCCCTTTTACCGTTTGGTTTTATATCAGCATTACAGAATTTTTATGCCTTTTAGTATTCTTGGATGTTTATGAAACGTAAAACCGTGAAAAAGTTTGAAAGAGGTTGCGGATATAAATATATACTTAGGATAGAGAGATAGAGTATTAAAAAAGCCGAGGCAATATTCCGCGGTATTACGTATACATTTATCCGTGAAACTTTTTTTATTAGAGGGAATACGAGCAGTGGTGCCGCATCAAAAGTAGCTTATAAATGAACCTGCATGTGCGAGGGTATTTGCATATTTACAAAAGTGTGTAATACTAATAATATGAGCCTAAATATGATATTATTAATCCGGTTTTTATTTATCATCACGGAACATTTAATCCAATTGACGAAATTCGATAGCGGGCTTGCAATTGCAGGAAAACTTTCTGGATTATTAATTTACATTGCTGAAAAATATTTTTTATTTTTTATTGTTATTTTCATTGCATTGTTTTTGTGAAGCAACAAACAGTGAAGCGCCTGAGGCGTCTTTTTGATCCTCCTCCAATTGCCGATACACTTTAATCCGCAAATGGTCTCACGAGAAATTGGATAGCTCCGTTAGATTGAGGTTTATTCGGATTGAATTACTTATCGGGTGTGTTAATCGAGGTCGAATATTTTATCTCAAGCTCATTTTTATATTCGACAGCTCTCAGATTAACGAGACCTTTGAATTCTGATATTATGTTTAATAACAATAAAAAATAAAGGCCAAATATATAATTAGAAAATTTTTTTTTTTTTTTAATTATAAATTATTTGTTACAAAATTTTTATTATTTAAAAAAATTAATTGCATAAAAAATAAAACTTATAAATTATTTGTTACAAAATTTTTATTGTTTAAAAAAATTATTTACAATTAATTGTATAAAAAATAAAACTTATAAATTATTTGTTACAAAAATTTTATTTTTTTAAAAAATTACTTACAATTAATTGCATAAAAAATAAAATATATGAATGTTAAAAAAAAAAATTTTTTTTTAATTTTAATTCGCGGTTTTTCGCGGATTGATAATTCTAAACGAATTTAGACGCGTTAGTAATAAATTTTAAAGGAATTTGAAAATTTTTTATAATTAATAAAATAAAAAGTAAAATAAGTGAATATTTTAAAAAATTCATTTTTTTTTTCAAGGATATTTTTAATTCGCACACACAAAAAATAAGTTTCTTGCGCCAAGAAAATTTTAAGGAAAGAAAAAAATTATTTTGGAGCAAGAATAAATTTTCTTGGCTCAAGAAATTTATCTTGTCTCAAGAAACTTTGACTTTATTCAAGAAATTTTCAATTTTTCCTTGATAATTTCTTGAGCCAAGAAAATTTACACTCCAGTCAAGAATTTTTTTTTTTTAGTGCAGTTTTTCGCACTTTTCCGCGAAGGAATATTTTTTTAAATGAATTTAGTCCTAATTTCAAAATGAATTTTATTTTTTAAAAAATTCTCCAATTAATAATTACAATAATTAACATCAATTTTATTTAACATGTCCAAATATTCACATACAAAGTGCGTTTGATCATAACGATCAGTTGTTGTGTTGGTACGAGGCCCACAATGCCACTCTATTTCTTTGACGCGTATCCGTCTTTCATAATCCTGTTAGAAGATGCTCCACTGGGTTCTATGCTCTCGACGCCCCGCTGCGAGGATCCAAAGATCTCCGTGGATACAGACGGGCCTTCAACCGTGCTGATTTTTTGATAAAAGATCAACGTAAATATTTTTTTATTTCTTCCTTCTGTAACAT
This sequence comes from Cotesia vestalis, assembly GCA_000956155.1. Classification (NCBI taxonomy): domain Eukaryota; kingdom Metazoa; phylum Arthropoda; class Insecta; order Hymenoptera; family Braconidae; genus Cotesia; species Cotesia vestalis. The sequence goes on along the minus strand of JZSA01004058.1, from coordinate 131,404 downwards.
CACAATAAAACTTTTCCGACTTTATTTTTTAACGATCCACCGAGTTGATGTTGTAATTTACGATTTGGAAAATCCGAAATTTAAGTTTAAAATAAGAAAAAAAATTAATCAAATAAATTTTGACGGAAAAAAATAATTTTTTATTGAATAAAAAGAAGCGAAGAATAATTGCTACATCTCACATTATTCAATCTGGATATCTAAAAGGAAGACATGAAAATCAAGAATGTATTATATATATATATACGGCTCAGGTTAAAAAAAATATAATGGAAGATCACCTGCTTTGTAAAACTCACATACCAAAGTAATTCAATCCTTTATTATTGTGATATTTTTTAAAGAGCTCTAAATCCTACAACAAATGATAGGACTAACGACGCACAATTTTTCCTTTTGACACCAGTAATTAATTACAACCCAAGACTCTCTGTTAAAGTCTTCTTACTAGTATTAGGGCGGACAGAATCTTCTGACTGGGTTTTTTGGTAAACTTTTAAAAAATCATTATCTCCAACACTTAAACACACCAAAAGTGAGGAAATAAATTGCTCTGGGACTTTGAAGAAGATAATAAAAAACCAAAAGGTTTTTCTTTGATCAACTTCAAGACTATTTTTCACAGTGACACCCTATTGATAAAAGATAAAAGATTGTCGTCTAAAAAACGTAACTAATTGCTTTGGAAAGTTTTAGATTATAGAAAAATTTATTTTAAAAAATAGTAATTCATTATTTTGAATATTTTCAATTTTCCAAATTTTGAAAGTGCTTCAAATTGAGTAGATTACCCTTGTTAATACCATGAATCAAATCTCCAACACTTTATTACCGATCATCACGTTCCATAGCACGTAATAACAAACCTTGAAGCTCAAACGTCGCTTTATCCAAAACCAAATGGAGCGTTACAGTTTGTATCTGTCTGGAGTCTTCATAATAGTCTTTGTAGCATCAAGAGATATCTTCTGTCTGATTTCCCGTTCCACTGATCTGAAGCAACCAAGCAACCTTTGTGCCGTTACCTTCTCCAGTAGATCCCGCCGAAAATGTCCATTTAAATACCTCAAAAATCTCCAGCGCTGCGAGTGAAAGTCGTCGAAAAAGCGTGACAGGCTTCTCGCGAGGGAAACACAGGACCCATGCACTCCAACAAAAGCGGATTCTTATCAGCAGCTTGGCGGAAATCGGCCTCATTGATGTGTCCGTCGCGGTCCAGGTCCAGGCTCTTTAAAATCATCTCTACTAAATCCTGGAAGGACAATTAATGCTTTTTTGGGCTTGGATAGGTTTTAAATCACTCACTTTTAGAGATTCAGCTTGATCTTCGTCGCCCAGCCCCACCAAACAGCCTCGCATGTTCAGATAAATCTGCTCGCGCCTCACTTTCCCGGACATCAGCGAGTCGTAGACGTTGAAGGCAGCTTTTGATCTTTCGGACAAAGTTCCCCTCAGGGTCAACGACAGAGCTTTGATCCAGCGCTCCAGGTCCAGGTGCAGCGCATTTTGCTCAGTTAGCACCGAAAATATTCTGTCGATTAGTAAATGCCGGATGTTTTCCGTAAAGTCGAATCCTGCGTGCAGAATGTCGCGGAATGATGATCTTGTTATTGGGCCCCGGTCGTTGATTACTTTGAGGTAGATTAAGGCAAGAGCTGGGACCAAATCAATTTCAATTATTCACAATGGAAGAAATAGTGGAAAGTTGAGTTAATTTTTGATATTTTTGAGGTTAATAATAAGAAAAAGTGAAAAATTTGTATTTTACGGACTGGTCCGTAAATTAACTGACGAATTTTTTAAATTATTGCTGTTGTTAATTGTTAAATCATACCGGTAATTTTAAATAATTTTCAGAGAAAGTTCCTTATTTTTAAGGTCTTAAATATTAAAAATTAAAATTTTTATTTTACGGACTGGTCCGTAAATTTAACTTAGAAGCTTTAAAAAGTATAAATCGTCAATAATATTTTTAAGAAAATTAATATTCTTGTACCTTCAATTTCTTCCAAATTAAAGTGAGTCTGTTTGACAAGTTTACGGAACAGCCGAAAATTTTTCCTCAAAAAAATAACCTCCTTGGATGGGTCGCCCAGCATATCCGGCATTGTGACTTACGACTTATGATTTAGGACTTGGGACGAAAATTTAAATATCCAGAGTCTGAGGTTGGATTAAACAAATGACGACACATAAATAAAGTTATTTAAAATAATAAAAAATGAAAAATCTAAAACCCGAGAAATAAGTTGTAAAGTAGCTTAATATAATCTTTTGAGTTTATTCTTTTACAGCCTTATTTGAATAAACCTTTTAGAGCGTAATCTCCTCGAGCTCTGTATCTGGTTCTCTAGAAATCGTTGATTTGAGGTGTCGAGATTTAACGCCGCTAAATAAGGAACCGAGTCACGGTTAATGTTAATACCCGAGTGTTGTAAAAATTTATTAAATATTTTAGTGTTTCTTAATGCTGCTGCTGCTCGTCTAATGCCACGCGGGTCTTAAATAATATTATTATTTTTTGGTAATAGCATTATAAACACCGAACGCCCAGTGATCATCATTATGGACCGGATTTAACAGAAGCTACGCTAGAAGCATTAAAATGACAATAATGTCTTAAGTATATCTAATGATATTTTTATATTTATATTTAAGCTGCTGAGCAAAGGTTTATGGTTTGTCTAAATAAAACGGGTTTATATTTTTGGTAACTCGTCGAACTGGCATTTTTTTGCGTTTCGGTATAATTTTTTTTTGTCCAATAAAATTATACCGTAATAAAAAAAAAAAAATTCGATTTTTGAAATTTAAAAAAATTTTAAGCGACCTCTTAAAAATTTTTTTTTGAGCTAACTAACATTTTTTCACGATGTAACTTAAACCATCTAATCGTTTTTTTTTTTTCTGGAGAAAAAAGGAAATTGCTAGTATAAAAAAAATCTACAACAAATAATAGCACAATTTTAATTAAAAGCAATGTAATAAATCTGAAAAAAAGCGTAAATAAGAGGTTTAAAATCGTCGGTTCGAGTGTAAAGTTAAAGCTGAGAGCGGTTGAATTCCTGAGGTTAAATCGATCGTACAAATTGCAGTGCATTATTTTTCTCAGCATCTTGCGCACCCACAAATGTCGACGGTGTACGACGTTGAGGACCGAGGACAGCGTTGCCCGGGGCATGTTTTCTCAGCTGGCGCCCAGCCTTCCTTATCCTTACGTACCCGGTTAGTACTCTCTTCTCTTTTCTTCTCTTTTCTCTGGAGGATAATACAGACTACATACTACCATTCTACCATACAGTTAAACTACATTACTTCGATGTCAGAGTAGCAATCGGCACATCTTCACCAGTTTACAACGCAGCCCTCGAGCCCAAGAAAGGAAAGATCCTTTTCGGGCACGGTCGGCTACCCACAAAGAAACCCACTATTTTTTCCTACTCGGTTACTTTTTAATTCTTCAGAGCTTCTTTATGAACACAACTTATTATATTTATATTTATATTTATTTGTATACATACAATGTCTACACAACAGACGCGCACCCCTCTTTCTATTTTTTGTTGAACCAAGAGTACCCCTCTGAGAATCCTCGTTCCCAGTTCTGTCCATTCAGTGGCGATCAATCCGGTAATTCTCCTTTAATAGACACCAATTCTCTAATCCTTCTTTATCTTTTAGATTACCTTGTAATTTTTTTTTGTCATAAAAAAATATCTATCTTTTGAGAAACTTATTGATCAATCTTACGGATCTGTAAGATAATAACTTAAGAGACTCCCGTAGCAATATGGTAACTGGATTAGGTACTTGCGTCTTGACGACGTTTTGTTGATATTTTCTCGGTGGTTGCGATAATCTAACTAAACTGTAATCTAGTACATATGTTACTCCTTTGTTATGATGTCTATACCTGTTTATAAAGGGGAAGGGGGATGGGTTATTGTATATTGTATATTGTTCTTTGAAAGCAATTTAATTCAAGCAAGTACAGCAAACTTGAGACACTAATTCGATCAGTTCTCGGTGTCAGAGATTCACTGAGATGAGACATTGTTCAGAATCTAGTGATGCCAGCTATAGTCCCGAATAACCCGAAAGACCAACAAAACTCAAAACACCAAGATGAAGATCCTCAGAACAAATAGATAAATATTTTTTTTAGATGAAATTTCTTCAACAGAAATAATAATCTAGGTATCATAAAAATAAAAAAAATTGTGTGTACTTGACATCTGACCTTTATTGGGTAGATGTAGATGAACGGAATTTAGACAATCTATACATGAGTGTATGAGTACTATAAATAATAAATAAATAAATAAATAAATAAATAGAATAAAAATTTCAGAGATAGCATCGGCCTAATAAATATCGTAAATTCATAAAAAAGCGAAGAGAGATCGAGTATACATATGAAGGTTCGTAAGCACCTAATGTGATGTATATTCTTGGAATCTGTCGGCGGTCGACGGCGAAACTTGGACACAAAGAATATAATCTGTGGACTAGTGGATTCACCGCGTGTACAACATTCTACGGCGCCTGGCACAAGAATAAAAACCCAAAAGAATGAAAAATAACTAAAAAAATAAAGGAAGGCATAGTCAGGAAATAGAATAAAAAATTCGAGGATCGAAAAAGATTAAATAGAGGAGGAGAAGGATCACGTGTGCGGGTATTGTGGACAAAGGAAGAGCGGTGAGCGCCCGAGAGTTATTTATTGGATCCCGCGACGAGTAACATCCAGCATTTTTAGTCCGCTAATTAAAAATAATTTGGTGATGAAAAAGTCGAAAAGGACGATAAGCAAATACCAAATTGTATTCATCAGATTTTTGGTGGTATGTCATTTAGTAATACGAAATATCCTAATAATAATAATAATAATAATAATAATAATAATAAAGTATATTTTCATGTAGATAATAAAATTCTTTTTAAAATAAGTACTCACACGATTAAATTTAATTAAAAATTTCAAACCGCGAATTAAAAAAAAATTGAAAAAGAAAAAAAATTATTTGACATTAAAAAACGATAAAATCGGTTTTTTTTTTAGTGAAATTTCGACATTTTTTTAAATATAAGCTCACCCCGACATTACACTTTTCGAGAGCTTTTATTTGAATACCCACATGAATTTTTCATATATTTTATATATTATATATATTTATATATATGAAAAATGCATGTGGGTACTCAAATGAAAGCTCTTGACGAGTGTAACATCAGGATGAGCTTATATCTTCGAAAATCTCAAAATTTATGAAAATACAGTGCAATTTTACAAAAATGATTTTTTAATAAAAATTTAAAATAAAAATTTTGATTAAATTTTTTAATAAAAATTTAAGCAAAATTTTACTTATTTATAGTGACTGCAAGTTAGCTAGTAATAATAATAATAAATTAGATTTTTATAAATTTTTATAATACATGCTTGAATTTAATAAAAAATTTCAATCCGCGGAAAACCGCGAATTGATAAAGAAAAAAATTTTTAGCATTAAAAAATTTAATTTTTTTATACAATCAAGTAGAAATAATTCTACATAAATAATAGCAATGAATTTTATATTTATATTTATTCATATATTCCATTTGATGTCCATTTCCCGGAGGATTGATCACTGATCCTCTCATATTTCATCCTCTAAAGAATAAAAATTCAAAATAATCTATTGAATAATAATAAACCATCACAAGTGGAAATAAAATTAAATAATAAATAGAAATATTTAAAATATCGATAATAAAAATAATAAAAATAATTTTCCACAATTGTTACATATATTCTTTATAACTTATATTGCAATATACATTATCATCATCTTATTTTATTTTATTATTGTAGCAAAATATAAATACAATTTGGTGTGTACATTATTATAATGCTAGTGGGATAAAGATTGCAGGATGAAGCGAGGAAGAAATCTGACTGGTGATACATAAATTGTAATCAGGCATAAGGCCATCTCTATATAAATATAAATATATAGACGTATAACAAGGGAAGAAACACCAAGTAGAGGCTGATGTAAAGGAATACCAACGATTTCAAACGAAACGTGATGAAACGCAAGGCAATTCGATTTGTGTGCCCACGCACGCGCATCAAAGGCACCGTCCTCCGCCAAAGGATTACAGAATACCTTTGTATTTTGTATTTTGTTGTATTTTATATTTTTTACTTTGTATTTTGTATTCCAAGCGCCCAGATGCAAAATTATGGATTAATAAAAATATTGTTTTTTATTTATCACTATCTAAGCTTTGTCAAGCTTTAATCCCGCTTATAAATTCGTTAAGTAACATACAACATAACATATGCATTTAGATATTTTATTTTTTTTTTAAACTTTATCATTATTATTACTATTATTATTAACACATTTTGGGTCATAAAAAAAATTACATCGTCTGGGATTCGAACCCTGGACTTAGAAATTTTTTAGAGTTGACGTTTAAAAAAAAAACAAAACTAGATTTTTAATTATTAATATTGAAAGTTTGATTTATTTTACTGTAATTTTAAATATTTAAATCCTTACAAATAAAGGACTTTTTTTAAAATTGTTAAAAATTACCGGTAAAATAATTAACAATTAATAACAGCAATACTTTTTAAAGTTTGTCGGATAAATTTACGGACTAGTCCGTAAAATAAAAATTTTAATTCATCTTACTGGACGCAATACAATTATTTTTTATATTTTTAAAAAACTGAATTTTAGTTTAACAACATTAAATTTTGAATTTATTTTTACTCAATTTTAACCCAAAACTTCCTTAAATTTTGGACTACCAAAAACACATTTTAATTCCCTAAAATTTTAAAAATTCCTTAAAAATAGTTATTTTTTTTTTTTTTATTTTTCACGTTTATTATTTTTAACCTCAACAATATTCAAGGGATAAATTAATTGAAAGCTTTCTCGAAATTAAATCCAATGATTGCAAACAATTGAGCTGAAAAGTGTGACTTGAGTAAACAGGTTGTATTCACATTGTTTACAAGCAGCAATGCTTTTTTAAAAATAAATAAACTCATACCAGAGGGAAGGAGCAGTGCATTGTTTATAGTGGAGTTTTAAAAGCTAACCGCAATTCAAACAATATTCGACATTATATGTTTGCACGTACGAGTTAACTCACTGCGTTTAGTGCTCAAAAGTTATATTGCTTAAAAACTAGTCGAGGATATTTATTTATATGTGTGGATAATAAAAATAAAGGGTTTTAACTTGTTGTTACTTGTTATAATAACACAATGCTGGTTAACGGGGCAATTTTCCGTCGTTTACTGGCCCGGGCGACTGTAATCTTGAGCAATATCCCAATGAATGCTAATGCAGGACTGCCGAGAGGTGATTTGTGGGGCTCGCAAAAGAGAAAAATTCCAAGGTGTATTTTTAAATATTTTTAACCTTATTGCTGCTTTTGCTTAATATTTTTATTTTGATGTCTAAAAATTTTTTGTTAAAAATTTACGATTTACAATTTAAAAATTGCCAAATTTTTTATTGGTAATTTCATGAAATTAAAAAAAAAATTTGTTTTTGTTATTTATTAATTAAACATGTAGTTAATAAACTAAAAACTGTTTTTTTTTTAAATCTAATCCCTGAGAATTAATAATAATATTTCCTTTGATAAAAATATGTCCGATAATAATTATATTTTACGGACTAGTCCCTAAATTGGACTGATAAAGTTTTAAAAAAATTGCTGTTATAATTGTTAATTATAATGCTGGTAATTTTTAACAATTGTAAAGAAAATTTATTTTATTTTTTAAATAACAAAAAAATCTTAACCCCGAGCTGTAAATAAATAATTACTTTAACAACCGGCGTCGACAGTGCGTGCCATAAATAAGCGTTATCTTTCCATCATGTTTATCTAACAGATAATTATTCCGATTATTTGGTGCGCAAAAAATGAGGAAGGGGGTTGAGGACTGAGATGTGGGCTCTTCAAACAGAGATCAAAGATACACTCGAAAAATGTCCTCCAGCCTTTTGTTAAAACGTTTAACGGGCCAGCGATCCTGGTCAACAATTTTTATTTTATTTACGACCCGGTGGGTCCACCGCAGACCCCGCGTGGGTGTTGATGCTGGGGTTCAGCTCCCATTATTTAATTTTTGGCCTCAGGACACCCCCGGTCCTGTCTCCCCCATTGATTTCCTCAGTCAAGTTATTTTCACTTTGAACTCTTCAAAATTTTTTATTAAAATATTCCTTTTTTTTTTACAATTAATTTTAATTTTGTCATCTTTCTTTTGAAGGTATTTTAGACTAGTTAAAAATATTTAAAAAATTATTGTGTTTTTCTAATGGAAAAAATATACATAAAGATATTTTAAAATAATATGTAAATTTTTTTTTTAAAAGTTAAAAAATGACGCAGCGGAAAGTGATTAATTGCGACGATATGTAAGAGATAAGTCTTGTTTTTTTAAGCGTGTACTCACTGAAAAATGTCTTTATTTACCGTCGACGGGGTTTTATTTCTCAGGGTGTCGTACATATTTTTTTGTTGGTTTTTTTCATAATTATTATTTTTATTTTTCTTGTAGAATGTTTTTTTTAATATATTCTTGAATTTAAATGTCTACGTGTTTCATCTCGAACATTGTATTAACATATTGCTTCAACATGTCGATGTATTCTTTGATGAGATTTGCTTTCGATTCAAACACCTGAAAATATAAAAAATATATTTATTTAATATTTAAATAAAAAAAATTGCATAACATGCAAAAATTTTAAGCAATTTTTTATAAATTTTAATTGATAAAAATTAAAATAATAAATAACCTGGATAGATGGTGCGAAATGGATAGAGTGATAACAACTCTTGGAATATTGACCGTAAATTTCATTAATTTTTCCATACATTCTTTTAAAACAGTCATTGATTGTCAAAAGAAGATTGTAAGCTTTGATGACTCGATATTTACGTTTAATAGCGTCGAGATCTTGAGTTTCATCGAGGTCTATTTAGACAAAATTATTCAATTTTTTATTTTGTAAAATAAGATTTTTTTTTAATTTATAAAATTTTGCAGAGATTGGTGGGAATTTTTTAATTCTAACCATTTATTTTATATTCCAGTATTAGGAAATTTTTGAATACCAAAAAAAAATTTTAAATTCAACGAAACAAATAAATAGTTTAAAAAAACTAAAAAAAACGCGTTTTATACGCAGAAAAAAAAATTAAGTTAAACCAAGAGAAAAATTCTTAAACCAAGAAAATAATTTTGAAGAGTTTTATTGTCTTGGACCAAGACGAAAAATTCTTGAATCAAGTAAAATTTGAACCAATAAAAATTTTTTAGCTTAAAAATCAAGATGATAAAATTCTTCAAAATTATTTACTTGATTCAAGTAAATTTTTTTCTTTATTTCTTTATTTAAGAAAAATAAATTTACGATAAAGATAAAATTTTTTTTAGTCCTTTAATTGTGTAAATTTATTTTTGACATAATCACATTGACGTGTACAAAAAAAATATGATTTTTATAGAAAAGCGAATTAAAAAATAGAAAATAAATTTTTATAAATTTAAATTAAGAAGAGTGTTAAAAATTTTGATAAATTTAAATTAATTGAAGTGTAAATAAGAATAAAATATATTTTATTTTTAGAAAATCGTGAGGTGCTTTTTAAGATATTATCTAAATGATAATATCTGTCAATAAAATATTTATAACTGCACCTCAAGCTTTTTTTAAAATAAAATATATTTTATTTTTATTTACACTATAATTAATTTATATTTATCAAAATTTTTAACACTATTCTTAATTTAAATTTATTAAAATTTATTTTCTATTTTTTAAATTGGTTTTCTATAAAAATCATATTTTTATTTATTTTTTTTGTACACGTCAACGTAGTTAAATATCAAAAATAAATTTACATAATTAAAGGACTAAAAAAAAATTTAATCTTTATCATAAATTAATTTTTCTTCCACTAACTTGCAGGAATAGAAAGATTAGCCAAATCCCCAGAAATAATCTTCAGAACAATCCCACAGCAATCAGAATATTCCGCAGCGATCACACACCAGTACAGGGGATCAGTTTCCTTATTCCTCCTTAATTTTTTCTCTTTGCGCATCAATTCCTTGATGCGAACCTGTAACTTCGTGTAACTCAGAGCTTTCTCAACATCGCCCTCTATTTTATTTTCTTCCGCTTCAAGAGTGGAATTCGAAAAAGCAGAAACACTCGCGTCACTTTTAGCCATTTTAAAAATTTTTCCAACTTCCTTTGAAGAGCACTGGCTACCGAACGAGGTCTTAATTGCAACTGAAGCTTGTTTTAATCACCAGAAAATGGATTACATCTTAATTTCGCCGTGTTTGTGGTGCTGTTGTCAATCTTCTGATTGTTTTCCAGTTCGGTATTCATTGCGATCATTCCTGTGATTGTTATCGAGGAATTCCATCACAATAGCCTCGGAGTTGAGCTTATTGTCCATTTATTCCGGTCCGGACTCAAGTCTATTCACTGGATTGTACAAAGGAATGGCTTTACCAAGATTTGTATTACCAAACCAATCCTTTGACAAGTTAAGCTAATTGTTGTACAAATAAAACATAAAATATCTTAGTAAATTTATTATTTTTCATTAAAAAATAAAAAATTTTTTTAGATTTTTTTAATTCTTTTCGTCAATTGAGGAAAGCATTAGCTTAAACAAACGACAATTTTACGACGATTTTAAAAAATTTTAAATTTTGTTAGCGGGAAGTTAAAAAATATCTAAAAGAAAGTAAGAAATATGATTATAAATAAAAGCATAAAATAAATTTACAAAAAAAAAAAAAATTTGTATTACAGGTTTGAAGTTTCTCAAGATTATTGAGACATAATGAGCTAGGGCATAAAAAGTACGAATTTTTTGATTAATCTGAAACAGAGTATTAAGTATATCCCGGTCAAGGAAATTGCTCGTTAGTAATTTAGTTAAATATAATAGTACGGCATAAAGTAATATCAAAATGATCGTTTGTCGTTAAGTAATGAGAATATCCGAGTATATGATAACAACTATAAATGATTATCCTTTATAATGATAATAATCATGTTATTTACGCGATAAGTGATTCACCATTCCTTATAAATTTTATATTATATATTACCTCTTACTCAACATTTATCAAAAAAATCTGTGTATGTAAATTCTCGCCATTAAAGTGTAATTTTACCCGAGACCTTTTCAATTTTTAGAGACTAGACGGGTCTTTATTATTTTTATTCCAATGGAAGAAAGGCCCGAGCAAATAAAAATGGTCATGGGTTATGGTCATCTTGTTAAAATGAAAATAAACACTTATTCAATCCTTTGTGAATTTTTTTACGGGGTTCGGGGCGTAGTAGCGCGTCCCAGATTTAAGCCCACGACTGGTCAGCTGCCGGAGCAATTAGACATGAGAAAGTGGTACATATTCCATTACATATTCTTATTAGTTATTGCTTATTATCCCTCGAGGATTATTATTTTTATCGCTCGAGAAAGAGGATGCTGTTTATTTTAATTTACCAAATTGTTTAATAAATCCGTTTATCAAAAAAGTGTGTATTGGGATAATTTTATCCCTGGTAATTTAACAGGTGTGTAATTTAATATTTCGAGAAATATTTAAGTGAGCTTTGGGGAAACGGAGGAGCTTGTGATTGCCAACTCCGCTGAGAAAAGAGCTAAGAGTCTGTTATTATTTTTTTTTAATCGGCAAATTGTCGGGTTCCGCTTACACTCGGTGATTTAAGGTTAAAACTTGTACAATCCGTACATATTGCCGGGTCAAAGGTTAATTCGGTGTCCTGGAATTTTTTGAATGAAAGTTACGAATGTATATCGATTTTTTTTATTTTCATTATTAAAGTTAACACAAAAAAAATTTATTTAAATTTTTAAATTTATTAAAAAAAATTTTAGTCTTTTTTAATATTTAAAATTTTAACATTTTTACAAATATAAGTTGACATTTTTTTAAATTTAAATAATTTTATTTAAACAAAAAAAAAAAATAAAATAATTTTCTACAAAAATCCAAACTTACCAATTAAAAAATAAATAAAAAATTTAATCAATAAAAAATTTATTTATAGAATTAATTAATAGATAAATTATTAAATTATCATCTCAACGTCCATTTTAGGATAGACATTAATAGTATTATTATTACGGTCTTCAATATAATTATCAATATCATGTTGCTGCTGATGGTCGAGTTGATAATCTTGCTCGACTTTTTCTGGCTGGTCTTTTTTAAATAAATCGGCCATTATAAATACCTGCGATGAAAATATTTATTGATAATAAACAAACATAAAAAATAATATACACTAAAATAATATAAAAATTTTTTACGGTAATTAAAGCGTTTGCGGAACCAATTAAAATTCCCGCAGCAACGTCGCTCCAGTGGTGCCTATAGTCTGAGATTCTCGTCATTGAAATGAATGAAATCATCAAGACAAGAGCAGCTTGAAGTAAGTGCTTAGGTATTTTTAAGATGCTACTAGTCATTCGTGATTGCAAGTAACACTGAAATGCAAATAATTAATAAAATTCTTATTTTTTTTTAAATCAAATTTTTATTTTTCACTCACGATTAAGAAAACGCCGAAGAAAGCGACGCAGGACGCGTGATTTGAAGGAAATGATAGTCTAAAAAAAAAATTAATAAAATTAAGCTGTCAATTTTAAAAAATTTTTTAACAAAAAAATACTTTTAAAAATTTACACTTGTAATTTTTATTAATTTTTACATGTGAAACTTTTTAATTAAATTTTTTTTTTAATAATTTGATTGCTAGAAAATTCCAAAAAAATTTTTAATGTTTGACAACTTGTGTCATAATTAATTATGATTATTGATGATTGATGATAAATACCTGGCTTCTTTAGCGGCAGAATCTCCGTAAACGCTTGTACACTCGAATAGGTCAGGAGTTATATATTTGTTTTGATTAATCGGCAAGCTGCAATTAATGCTCGGCTTACATAACTCCATAAAATTTGGACGTAATCTTCCGGTGAAATATTTCATTACGTCACCGATTAATAGAGTTGTTAAGGTACCAATTACATAATAACCTCCCTGTAATTATTATTACTTAAAAAATGGAGATTAAATAAAAAATTTAAGCTTTTAAATTTTTAATTTAAAATTCTGGAAAAATTGTAAGCATAAAAAAATTATATTAAATTTTTTTGGAGGAAATAAAATTAACTAGGAAGTAAATAAGGAATTTAACTATTAGATAAAAATTAATTTTATGCACAATTTAATAATTTTTTAAAATAAAACTTCCTTAAAATAAATCCTTGTAAAATTTTAAGAATTTTGGGTTTATTATTGTAATTTTTAATTTAATTTGTAAATTTATTCTCACCATATGGTAACTAAAAAATGCCCAATTGGGAATTTTACAATTGAACAATTTTAAAGGCTGCCTTCTATTTTTCCTTCCAAGAAAAATTTCTGCGATTATAATCTAAAAAAATTAATTTTTTACAATAAATTTAAAAAAGATTCAATTTAATTTTATTAATTTTAAATACGGACCAAAAACAAAAATACAAATCCTAAAATAATAACTTTTGAAGTTGAAAACACAGTATGAGCAATGTAAGGATACATTAATGTTTGATCATCACAAAAAAATCCGCGCTTGTGCGGCTCCATAAAAAAATTAACTGTGACTAAAGCCGCAGATACTAAAAAAAAAATATAAATTATTTTTATTAATATTATTATTGTAAATAATTGATATAAAAAAATTTTTAATTTTACACAGTAATAAACACAAAATATCCACGATCATTTTAGTCCCGTTAGAATTAAAAATTTTTGTCATTTTGAGATTTTATTTCAAAAATTTGAATATGATCCGACTATTTTGAAAGCAAGTTCTAGACTGAGTTTACCTGGAGAAATATTTAAGGAATTTTTGATAAAGTCTAAATATAAATATGAAAGTAATAAGAGTCAGGTTATCTTTATTGTTATAATGGAGGTAATTAAAATCCAATTAGTGACCATAGATTTCAAATTTACTTAATTGTCAATTTTTAGATCATTAGACAAGTTTATTTATAGAAATAAATTTGAGTTAGATTTATTTAAAGAGCATTAAATAATTAATAATTTATAAAAAAATGGACATTAAAAATTTTAAGAATTTTAAAAGTCTCTGAAAAAATTAAAAATAAATTTATTTTTTTTTAGAATAATTTAATTTATTTATTATATGTACAAAATAATATTATATACAATTAACTAGCGACATGAATGTCAATTTTTGTGGTTTTGTCATTTCGTTCGTTTTTAATTTCGTATCCTTGAAATTCTTGGAATAAATCGGCAATTAAAAATACCTATAATCACAAAAAAAAAATAATAAAAATTAGTGTCAAAATTTTCCAACAGGTGACGCATGATCGCTGGATTTTCTCGCTAGCAAATATTTGAATTCTAAGGATTCAATTTTAAAATAATAAAAATTAGTTTTAAAAATTTCCAACAGGTGGCGCATGATCGCTGAATTTTCTCGCTAGCAAATAATTAAATTCTAGGGATTTAATTATAAAATAAAAATTTTTTTTGATACTTTTGGAGAACTTGTGTATGTTGAAATATTTAATAGATTTATTTAAAAATATTAATTCGAATTTAAAAATCATTTTTAATAAAATGAATTTTTTTTTTATACTTATAAATTTTAATTTTTATATAATTAATTAAAAATAATTATAAAAATAAAAATAATGATAATAATCGTAAATTAACTAAGTGTTAATAAATTAGCATCAAAACACTTCTATTTAATGATTTGTGATACGATAATGATTCATGATGATATGATGATTAATGATAGCAATCACACTCACAGTAATTAGCGCATTGACTAGACCAATCATCATTCCGACAGTAACATCACTCCAGTGATGAAAATAGTCCGAGATTCTCGTCATTGAAACAAACCAAATTACCGACACAACAATGAATTGGAGAAAATATTTTAGCATTTTTAAATTTCTGGATGTTATTCTCAATTGTAGGTAACACTAGAAAAATTATTGTAATTATTATTTGCTTTTATCTTGATAATCATTATACTAATTTTATTTACTATAAAGTAGACGCCGGCATAAGTGACGGTCGATGAATGACTCGACGGAAATGATAATCTAAAAAAAAAAAAAAAAAAAAATAATAAATAAAAAAAAAATATAAAAAAATTCAAAAATTGAAAATACGGAAAAAAATTGTAAAAAATTTTTTTTAGAAAATTAAATTAATGGATAAATTTTAAATCTTCAGTTTTAAATTAAAAAATAAAAAATTTTGATAAAAAAATTTTTTTTCTATTTTTTATAATTATTTTTTAGAATAAAATAATAAAAATAAAAATTTTCAATACCTTGCATCCCTTAAATCATTTTCAGTAAAATTAGACGTACAAACAAACTCTCCCGGACCAACATACCGATTAAGATTGGTCGCCAAGGTGCAGTCGATATTTGGAACACAAACATCCAAAAAATGGGGCCTCAGTCTTCCGACAGTTAATTTAATAACATCGCCGATCAGCACTGTGGTTATTCCTCCGATCAAGTAAGTCCCTGCCTTAAATAATTTTAATTAAATAAATATTAATCATTTTTTTATTGAAGATGATGAATCTTACTCTTGTACTCATAATTACCTTGTGGTAAATTAATGTAATCCAATTTGGCACTTTGAAGGTGAGTAATTGCTGAGATGACCGTGTTTTTCGGGCGTGAAAAATTTCCCCGATAATAATCTTTTTCAATTAAGCGTAATTATGATTATTATTATTTTTTAAGTGACAGAAAATTACTTTTTATTGAGATTAATTAATTTATTTTTATACCTACCAATATTAAAAAAATTAGAGCTATAATTCCAAGTGTTAAATTTGATATTGTTTCTTTTAAAACACGTGGGTACATTATTGTTTGGTCATTGCAAAAAAATCCTCTGTTATGCGGCTCGATGTAAAAATTCGTCGGTATTAATGCAGCAGCCACTTAAAATTTATCAATTAAAAAATTTTATTTATAAAATTTAATTGATTTTAAAATTGTAAAAAAAAAAAAATTTTCTACTTACAAATAACAAGGCAAAAAATTTCCACGGAAATTTTTGCGAATTTTGACTCACGCAGCCCGATCATTTTAATTAATAACAATTAAAATTGCACAAATCAGGTCATGAGTGATTAAATATAATTTTTTATCAGTCGAACAGAGAATAAAATCAGATTGTAGCACGTGTGATCTTGGCACACTGAGCTGAGTTGACAGCTATGCAAACACTAGATCTCTGTTGAGGCTGCTGATTAATTTAAGAGTAAATGATGACACATTACATGCGTAGTACGAGATACGAGTCATCAGATGTGAGTCGAGTGTGGAGGTAAGCGGTTATCTGTCTTCTATGAGCTACAAAAAGGTGAACATACATATGACCGTAAAAGTTATCGTAATTGTTTTCACAATAGGGCTCTGTGTGGGACCTAAATGGGAAATCCCAACGTAAAATTAAAAAAATTTTATTCGGTTTTTCCCAATAGGGTCCTGTGTGGGACCTAAGAGGGATAACCCAACCTGAGAGTAGATGCATGAAGAAATAATTTTTAAATTTAGACAGTCGTTTATCTATATAAAAAATCAATCACCCAAAGATCTGTGAGCTTATATTATTAGCATATATTCATTGTAAATTAATTATAAATAAAAATGAAAATTAGTCGTTTAGAAAGTATAGAAAAGAATTAGGGAAAAAATTCATCCAACATTGTTAAATAAAAACTCCAAAATTTAGTTAAGCTTAATCAAATTTTACATAACTTTATATTTTGAAAAATTTAATTTTAGGAGATTAAAAATACATTGTAAGAAATCGGGATGAATTCGGAGTAAATCTTAATCCAAATTAAAATTTGATCCCATTACTCGGAGTTTTGGAGTAAAGTAATTAAAGAATTCGCGTACAGAGTGAATCCGGAGGTTTTTTAGCCAAGTTATTCCAGATTAATTTGGGATCAATTCCAGATTAAATTCAAGTACGCCACAGAAAAAAAGGTTCACTTGAGTCAAGAAAATATTTTTCTTTCTAATTATGTTCTTGAGCGAAAAAAAATTTTTTTTTGGGCACAAGAAATTTCACTTATTCCAATAAAATTAAGTTTTTTGCTTATTAAAGAAATACGTATCTTGATCCAAGAAAATTTATTTAAGTCAAGAAAATCTTCTTGACTTAAATAAATTTTCTTGGATCAAGATACGTATTTCTTTAATAAGCAAAAAACTTAATTTTATTGGAATAAGTGAAATTTCTTGTGCCCAAAAAAAAATTTTTTTTCGCTCAAGAACATAATTAGAAAGAAAAATATTTTCTTGACTCAAGTGAACCTTTTTTTCTGTGGCGTACTTGAATTTAATCTGGAATTGATCCCAAATTAATCTGGAATAACTTGGCTAAAAAACCTCCGGATTCACTCTGTATCAAATTTTAATTTGGATTAAGATTTACTCCGAATTCATCCCGATTTCTTACAATGTATTTTTAATCTCCTAAAATTAAATTTTTCAAAATATAAAGTTATGTAAAATTTGATTAAGCTTAACTAAATTTTGGAGTTTTTATTTAACAATGTTGGATGAATTTTTTCCCTAATTCTTTTCTATACTTTCTAAACGACTAATTTTCATTTTTATTTATAATTAATTTACAATGAATATATGCTAATAATATAAGCTCACAGATCTTTGGGTGATTGATTTTTTATATAGATAAACGACTGTCTAAATTTAAAAATTATTTCTTCATGCATCTACTCTCAGGTTGGGTTATTCCAATTGGGTCCTTCTACGAGTCCAGTTAGGAAAACTCATCGATGCCTTATTTACATTACGTTGGGAAAATCCTCTTCAGTCCCACACAGGACCCTATTGGGAAAAACCGAATAAAATTTTTTTAATTTTACGTTGGGATTTCCCATTTAGGTCCCACACAGAGCCCTATTGTGAAAAACTGAATGAAACTACTCATTTTTGCATTGGGATTTCCCATTTAGGTCCCACGCAGGGCCCTATCGAGAAAAACTGGATAAAAATTTTTATTTTTACGTTGGGATTGCCCAATTGGGAGCTAATTAGGCCCTGATAGGGATTTCCCAATTGGGCATGCCTCTTCGGGACCCAATCAGGTCCAGATGTATACGCTGGGTAATCCCGAAGTAATTTCTAGTCGGGTTGTTTGCTCGGACATCTGGCACTCGGAAGTGCTGCTCGTTTGTCCCGTTTAAATCGATGTAATTGGATAATAAGTCTACACCGACTTTCGCGTTTAAATTACGAATTAAGTGCCCAAGGATTTTTTTATATATGTACTGGAGGAATTTCGGTATTTATTTCAACAGTTTTCGGAGATTCCAAGGATACTTTAGTGCTTTCTTGATTGTATTTTGCAGCACGATAAGAGAAAGTTCTTTTTCTCCTGAGAAAAATTCCGAAGCATTGAGAGAAATAGAATAAATTATTTGATAAGAATTTTTAAATTGAAAACAACAAAGTGAACAATGATTGGATGTTATTGCATTAAAAATAAAATTTATTCAGTAGGAATGCTTTGAGCGGATGATCAAGTTGACCTGGCTCGCGCTCTATAATATTGCTCGGAAAATTTATGTAAAAATATATTATATAGTAGGTATAAAAGAGCGTTCTGAATGATCAAAGGGGCTTCAAACATTCCCAAGTCGTCTTTCAGGGAAAAAGTTTCGCTGTTTCCATTTAACGTGCACCGTTTCTGCACAAGACAATCGAGTTTCATGAAAATGAGTTGTACTCTACTCATACTGTAATTTACGCTTCATTATGTGCAAGCTTGGGTTAACAAGACGCGAGAGACTAAACCCGCACAAAAGTTACTTTTGTTTTTAGTTTTACATTTTCATATTTTCATTAAAGTTAGACATTTTGAATTTACTTTAGACACTATTGTTAGTTTAATGATATATTATTATTATTTAATTCTTTAATAACTTAAAGTTAAATTTTTATTATTATTTATCAGAATTTTTAGAAAGTATTTTATGAAAAGAAAAATTTATAAATTAAAAAAAAAATTTTTTTTTACATTTTTTTTAATATAATCCCCGGAATGATTTTTCTAAATAAATATAGAAGTGTGAGTACTTATTTTAAAAGAAATTTTATTACCTATAAGAAAATATAATTCAAATTAATTTTTATTTTTAAAATATAAATAAACTTGTTACTGTAAGTATTTATCTTAAAAAATATAAAGAAAGGTATTTTCAGTGGTCGTGCTTGCTTGTTGTTTGCTCGGACATCTGGCACTCGGAAGTGCTGCTCGTTTGTCCCGTTTAAATCGATGTAATTGGATAATAAGTCTACACCGACTTTCGCGTTTAAATTACGAATTAAGTGCCCAAGGATTTTTTTATATATGTACTGGAGGAATTTCGGTATTTATTTCAACAGTTTTCGGAGATTCCAAGGATACTTTAGTGCTTTCTTGATTGTATTTTGCAGCACGATAAGAGAAAGTTCTTTTTCTCCTGAGAAAAATTCCGAAGCATTGAGAGAAATAGAATAAATTATTTGATAAGAATTTTTAAATTGAAAACAACAAAGTGAACAATGATTGGATGTTATTGCATTAAAAATAAAATTTATTCAGTAGGAATGCTTTGAGCGGATGATCAAGTTGACCTGGCTCGCGCTCTATAATATTGCTCGGAAAATTTATGTAAAAATATATTATATAGTAGGTATAAAAGAGCGTTCTGAATGATCAAAGGGGCTTCAAACATTCCCAAGTCGTCTTTCAGGGAAAAAGTTTCGCTGTTTCCATTTAACGTGCACCGTTTCTGCACAAGACAATCGAGTTTCATGAAAATGAGTTGTACTCTACTCATACTGTAATTTACGCTTCATTATGTGCAAGCTTGGGTTAACAAGACGCGAGAGACTAAACCCGTGGTCGCAGCTCCCAAAGGGTCGAGGGTCGTCCCGCCTCAACTTACCGGTTTGGCTCCGGGTAATTGCAGGCGTTCGGCCAAGAAAATCTCTCCGTAGTTGTTTCTATTCAAGAATTTTTTTTTAAGTCACTAAACAGCTAACAGGAAACTTGTTGAGGTCAAAAAAAATTTTTTTTTTATTTTGCAATTGATGAAATTAATTTTTTTTTTAATTAAAATCCTTAATAAATTTTTTTTAATAATTACTAAATTATTTATTAATTTTTAAAATAAATTAAATAAAAATTTTCATTAAAAAAAATTGTTAATAATTAATTAAGAGTGTTAAAATAAACTGAGGGACTTTTTATTAATAAATGAGGCTTTCTGTATCATATTTGGTTTAACTTTCACTTAGCAAAGTGAATTAAAGCAATCCAGTTAGCGATGTGACGAGTCACGCACACTCGAATGATTAATAACACGTCTTAATTCTGTCGCGAATTATCACTTATGGAACTACTGGCTACTCACAACAATCTTTGATCGATCTGCTGCCAGCAAATGTGTAATTTTATTATTTTTATAAATTATCATTCATGTTTTATCGCTTGGAATGCTTTATGGTCTGTGATAAGAAGCTACTTTGTGAGTCAATTACATCAAATTTTGAAAAAAAAAAAAAAATTATAAAATTATTGTTCAATATAAATTAGAATAATTTTTATTAAATTATTTTTTAGCTCATTTCTTAAAAAAAAAATAATATAAATCATATTAATTATTACCAAAAAATGCTAATAAATTTTATTGTACTAAATATTATTTTTTTGTAAAAGTTAGTTTTGTAAAATTCCGACAGGTGGCGCATCGTCGCTGAATCTTCTCGCTACAAGAGAGTTAATTTTTATTAATTAAGTATTGAAATAAAAAATTTTTTTGTACTTTCTTATGAAGCTTGTGACATCAATTACGTGCTAATTTGGGTAATCTCTGAAAATAAATTATTAAAATTGAATGTTTAAACATTGAAAATAAAATTTGAAACCGAAAAATTGAGTTTTTATTATAGATATAATTCAAACCTATCGATATTGACAAAAAAGTAACACTTGAATGTATATAATCTTGATTGGAAGCGTCGATCCGGTATCGCAGCTCGCGGGCGGAAGAATAGACACCCGATATTCCGAATGGATCGTATCTCTTTAGAATCAAAGATACTGCCCGCCGCCCGGGGCGTTATCAAGAGCAGCAAAGCACCCAGCGCCCGTCTCTCTTTAACTCACTTGAGGAATAGGAGCTGCTGGTGGATTCTGCAGCTACTCTATGCATACAGAGTACCTGCTACTACCTGAGCATGCAGAAAGGGTCGCTCAATTTATTGTATCAACTAATTTACCCGGCGATGATGTACGGCCCAAAGAAGAAAAAGAAGCTCCAAATTATGGCAGTTTTGTAATTACTTATTGCTCGTGATAGGTCCTTTTTTTTGGCAGGATTTGAAGGTCTTTCAGAGTCTCAGTCTAAATTTGCTTCGCAACATTTTGTCCTTAAATAATTAACGATTGATCTTATTTCTAGAATTTATTTCAAAAGTGCCTTAATTTAAAGTAAAAAATTCAAATTATTCCAGAGTAACTGTTAATTCTCCAAACCCTCTCCATAAAACAACAGCAGCACATTTATCAGCGAATAATTAACCGAAATCCAGTGAAACGGTCTATCTCTAGACTTTGGCCAGAGTAATTGCCGTAAAAAGCGAATCCCATTAAGCAAACTTAGAACTCATTACCAGAGCTGATAGTTTTTAGTCCATAAACCATCGGGAGGATTTATGAACCCGGTCGAATGGTCCTGGGGAGCACACAATGGCTTGGAGGAACGGCAGCAGCCGGGAAAAGGAAAATTAGTTATAAAATGAAGCGAAACGAAGAATGTATGATAAAAATGTTTATTTACGAGGTAATCACGAGCGTGATACGCAGTAAGCGAGTACTCCAGCATACTTTATTCGCAGTTGAATAACAACAACAATATTGATGAAAAAAGAAAGGTAATAGCCAGCGGAATGCTTCGTACCAACAGCAGAAGCAGAACCAGCAGCAGCTGGCCTATAAGCCGTCCGAGTGCTCCCGTTATTGATTTACGTTGATAGCTTCTTGCTTATATTCTCCTTCTCACTTTTATTTTTCATTTTCCCATCACCCATCACGTATGCTACATACTCATCCTCGTTTTATGATCATCCTCGTCTTCAAACAACTCGCTGGAGTAATAACACACCAAACTAAAACACATCCTGCCAACGACCACTGAATCGCTGATTGCGACTCTTGTAAGGTGCCAGCTAATGAGAATACACACAAAAAATAAATTTCTTGCGCCAAGAAAATTTTAAGGAAAACAAAAATTATTTTGGAGCAAGAAGAAATTTTCTTGGCTCAAGAAATTTATCTTGTCTCAAGAAAATTTGACTTCATTCAAGAAATTTTCAATTTTCCTTGATATTTTCTTGAGCCAAGAAAATTTACACTCCAGTCAAGAATTTTTTTTTTCAGTGTAATAAAATTTTCCAAAAATACTGACTATTTTTTTTTGAGTCTTTTCGAGTGAAAAAATGTTAGTTTTTGATGTTTTAAAAGTCCTCTCCAAAGGACAGCTCAAAAAAAAATTTTTAAGAGGTTGCTCAAAATTTTTTTAAATTTCAAAAATCGAATTTTTTTTTTTTTTTTTAATTTTTTTTCTCGTTACGGTATAATTTTATAGACCAGAAGAAATAAGTTTCTGAAAGTTTGAGCGACCTTTCAAAATTTAAATTTTGAACTGAAATTTAAAAAAAAAAAAAAATTGAAAAATTTTCTGAATCAAAAATTTTGATGATTTGCAGAGCCAGCTGGATTGAAGATCATTTTGACGGGATCCAGGATTAATCAGTGGTTTTAATTTAGCTGGTAAGCCAGTGTTGGGATTAATGCACCGGTGTTGGGTAATTGCGATGCACCTGAGCAAATGATACTGGTAAACCCTTTGAAGCCGGGAAATCCCGAGGAACAAATTTCATAGCACGCATGCTAATGCTCGTAGGGTAGTTGGTGGTTTCTGTATGCGACTAGCTCGCCAGTAACTCCGGGGCTGCCTATTCAAGAGGGCTTTGCATATATTTATCCTTAACATGTGCCGTCATAACTTTCCAATTACGTAAAAGTTTAATTTATTAAAAGCGATTTTAATTCGCTAATCAACTATTCCATTTTCGGGTTAATTGTTAATATGGTAATCCGAGATATTGTTGTCGGGGGTCAGATAAATATTCAAAGCTCATCAGCAATTAAAGTTCATTTTTAACAAGAGAATCAGGAGAGCTTTAACGAAACAAATAAATTTTTTTTTTTTTTTTACAATTACGATGGAAAAAACTTTGATAATTTTTTTTATAATCACACTAATAGTTTGGGGAATTTTTAAATAAATTTTAAAAATAATCTGCCATCAAATTTCTTTAAAATTTTTTAGACCAGAATCCCAACTTAAATCAATTCGCTATCACAAGACTGGTTGGGCGCCAAACTACCATTGAATTATCTGGAGTGTCTTTGAGCAGGAGGTTAATGATCGATCTATCGCATTAGCAGTCGGTGCAAAAGTGCCCTTGGCAGTATCAGCTACCGTTTGTAGCTAATTGAACATCATCTCCGTCCATTCGTCATCCAGACACTTGATGAATCGCACTCATGAATCTAATTACTCGAATTCAACCCAACCTGGCTCCAATGTCCTATCAGGATCCAGGTGAATAAATCCCGCAATAGAATAGTGGGTGGCGTGAAGCCGGGTTCTTGAAAGCCGCTTGATTCGCTGATGAATAATTCATAAACAAATTAACCCCCTTTGGCACCGTCGGATTTTTATGAATTTAATCTAAAATTAGCTGGCAGTTTTTTCGGTGCGATAAAATCTCCCGAGGCATTCGCATACAGTAGCCTCATTAATCTTATCGTCGGAGATAATGAGATGTAAACCCAAAAAGCGTAACAATCAGTATTTGCGAAGCAACATCTTCCAGTCGTTATTTCTGTTGTCCATCATTGGGGATTGGGTTAGACTCACTTGAATTAATTATCAAGACGTTGTTTTCATTCTCGTATAAGGACCCGTGACAATGATGCATCGTCGACGATTCGTCAAGGCCCCGGCTCCTGATCTCCTTCAGAGTCTTGGAGAGAGAAGGTGTCAGGAGTAAAGACGAACGGGCGATCATTACTCTGAATCATCCAGTGTCGACGATCCAATGGAGGATAACGCAGCAAAGTTTTTGCAGCTTCGTCAATTCAACTTGAGATTGGGGGTAGATACCGTCCAATCGGATAATAACCATTGCGCAATATTCATTGGATCCGCTTCGATAAATCATCGGTTAATGGGTTTCTGTTGGTAACGAAGCTTCGATCCACAATAACTTTTACCAAATGAACAACCGGTGAATAATATACGTGGGTGGATTTTATGAGTTGACTTAAACTAAAACTTGTTTTTTAAAATAATTTATCTGGTGCTACTCCCGATACTACACCAGGCAGGACATCTGTTGTCCAACCGGGGAAAAAACTCGAGCTCAATCACACCTACATTAACGCACAGGGAATTAACTGCCACTGGTTGGAAATTCTGATCGGCTCCCTAACCGGAGTAAGAAATCTGGTGACAATCCAACGGGTAATTGGGATAAATATAAATCTACCTTGGGATATCCAGGACAATAGTTTTCCTCCTTCTTTATATTTACAATGCACGCTGGTATCTGCAGCTGCTGCATACGTCTCATTAATTAAGCCCGTGAGTCTTTCTTCGGCCTCGGCGTCTGGCGAGCTGGTAACTCCTATCTGCAAAGTCCCCTGGGCTCTTGACCAGCTTTGGACCAGTTCCACCTACACCAACACCTATCACCCGTGTGTGTTCTCTCTCTCTCTCTCTCTCTTGTCATCGTTCGCTCCTGCCCCTTACTCTTGGACAATGATAGAAGGATTTTGTACGGAGTAATAAAATTTTTAGTCATTTAAAATATTTTTTATCCATCAATATTATTTGTTGCAGTTTAATAAATTATATTAATATTAACAAAGCCTTATCACATGAAAATAATTAATTTTTGATATTATGAGTAAAATATTGATTCAATTTTTTGAGAAAATTTTTTCTCAAATTAAAAGCTGTTAAAAATTTAATTTTATAAAAAAAATGTCTCATTTATAATTATTACAAAGAAATTTTTATATAAAAATTTATGTAATATAATTTTTAATAAATAAACCGTTTAAAAATAAAAAAAAATTTTTTTTTAATAATTTTTTCTATTTCGCGGATTTTCGCGGTTTTCCGCGAATTAATATTTTTTTTATTAAATCTATTGTGAGTACTTATTTTAAAAGAAAATTTGTACTCTTAAAAACTCTACAATTTATTATTATTATTTTTTTTTTTTCAAAAAAATTTATTTTCTAAATAAGCGATAAAAAAAAATTAATAATTACTAAAAAGAAGATTTTTGGTATTTTTATTTACTTAGCCTCTTAAAATTCTTTATTGATCATTTATTAGTCCGAATAATTTTTTTTCTCCCCCTCCCCCGCCTCCCGTGACCCCTCACCAGCGGTAAAGAAAATTATTCACCGGAATTCAATTTTGCATGCCGGGATTTTCAATAAAGTATTTTCCGCTGAGTTATTTTAATCCTCAAAAGTATTTACATTTTCCCGAATATCATCTAAATGCTCTGCATAGTTTTGATTCCCGAAAATCCCGGCTTAATTAACCCAATATTCCCAAATCTTGAGCATTTTTCATCGGAATTTCCTCTGGATCTCTCGTGTCGTTATCGGCAACGTGAGAAATCGTTTGGGCTGTACAATTCCGCAAAAACCCGATTTCTGTAGGTGTTTCCAGAGGACAGATAGAAGCAATTTCGCGCTGTCAGCCTTGAACAAGAGACACCTCTTGTCAAGGTGTGAGATACGAAGATAAAGAGATGCCGAAATGCGTCTGACGAACAAACGAGCCGCTCGACGAATTCCTTTATACGATCGTCGTTTTCTCGTGAAGCTGACGAATAAAGCCTGCAGCGCCCCCCCGCAATAATTAGCGGAGATAGAAAACTTGCCAAAAAATTGATAACAGCAAGTTGATTAATTAGCGAGTCAAAACTTCAGATAGTGCGGGTTACTTTCTGCGATCTCATTAGTTTAAGGTTACACACTTTCTCCTGCTGCTCAAAAGAAGGATCTCCCAGCGGAAAAAAATTTATTACAACTAAATAAAACAATATTAAGCTGCCATTTATGTAACTTCGCTTCCTAGATGATTGATAAAGAGATTAAAAAATAAATTGAGTTGAAAAATTAATATTTTAAAAAGTTATCGTGTTTACACCTTCATTGTAAGCCATTAAACTAATTTTTTATGTAAAAATAGCAATTAATAAATTAAAAAAAAATTTTTATTAATTCAGCAATCATTTTTCTTCCTTAAAATGTGCTTTTTATATTAATTTTATGTATAATATTATTTCTAGATACAATTTTAGGTGCCAAAAATTTGAAATTTTGATTTTTGGACTTATTTAAGCGCTTATATAAATTATTGTGATTTTATATAATATTTCATAAATAAAAACAACAATAATAATAATAATAATAATAATAATAATAATAAAAATAATATCTTGATATCCTGAACTATTTTAATTTATCCCATACCACCAAAGATAAAATCAACCCGACTATTTAGCGTCTAAAACGGTTTTTATCATCGATCGATATGACCAAGATTTCCATCTTAAGCCTAAAAAGTATCTAAGCCGAAAGCTAAGAGTTTTAGATCCGATATCATCATTGAGCGGTACCATTGTTCTCCGAACTCAGCCACGCCTCGTGCCAGTAATTACAGCCATCTAACACTTACGTCGTGATTCCTTTGATGCGTGCGCCACATCAATATTCCTATCAATACAATCCCGTTCTCCCCCTCCACTTCTTCAACAACGCTCTCCCTAAAATCTCCCGAATTCCGAAAGCTCTAAACATAAAACAAAATATCCAGGGGCTGAATTGCCGAGACGTGGTCAAGTGATTCAGTGAAAAAAAGTATAAAGTAAATTTATTTGACTGGAAAAAGCTTTCAATGCTTCGTAATGCTGACCAACTTCCTAGATTCTGCAATAACTTTCTCCGTAAATTGAAATTCCCACAAGTTTTTACAAAACATTTTTATTGCTGTTTTTCTTTAAGAGTTTTTTTGTTTTATTGAATTATTTTCAAAATTTTTTTTTCTTAGTTAAAAAAATCAAAATAATTTTTTTTTTCTTCAATTTAAAAATTAAATTGTTCAAAATTTCCATTTTTTATCACAAAAATTTCTATATTTTTTAAAATAATTTTTTTTTCTTCAATTTAAAAATTTCCAAAAAATTAATTTTTTATAAAAAAAAAATTTTATATTTTTCAAAATAATTTTTTTTTTATTTAATTATAATTATAATAATTTTCAATTTAAAATTTTTGAAAAATTAATATTTAAAAATTTTTTTAAAGAAATTTAGAATGATTATTCAGAAGCGCGAAAATTATTTCTTGGATATTAGATGAGAGCCGTTGGTTAAACGATCCCATTTGATCGGAAGTGTCCATTACTTGGGCTATTACCGAGTTATTGGATGTTGTAATAAAAGGTACAGAGACTGAATATTAGGTACAAAGTATCAATATTTTCCGTGTTGATTTGTTTTGATCGGGCCTGTAGGGCGATCATGACATGCTCTAACATAATAAATGCTGAGAGTGGCTGGCCGCGGGCATTATTATATCTGTGGACTAGCATGAACGGGAATATGTGGACAGGAGGGATTCAAATGAGCGCCTGAAAAAACCTGAGAGTGATTTAACCCGGGAAGAGAAGGATGGTAGCATAAACGTAATAACGACTAAGTAGGATCTTTATATTCTTCGCCCCGAGGGTGAAGGGACTGCATACGTCCGTGCGGCTATATTATGATCCGAGTCAACAGCCGTTCCAGCTCTGACTGGCTGCTGGAGTCCAGAACACTCATTTTAATTAGCATCACCCGGTAAGACGTATACTTAACAACTTTTGATCCAGTAACTGCTGCTGCAGCAGCCAGGATCACCTCCAAGCTCGCTGGCCAGCAGATCCGGGTGCTGGGCATCCCACACGCTCCTTCTCTCCCGAGAAACTCTTTAAATTCCTCCGGAGATGTTTTATTCAGAGACAACGGCCCTCCTGGCCAAAATCTCATCACTAACTTTTCATTCCGTACTTTGCTGGAGCTGGTAGCGAGCTACCTTCATTCATTTGCATACAATTCCAGAGAGCGGGCTTTAGTTTAGAGCGGAATTATTTTTAAATATATTTATTTCCCAATTTATACATTGAAAAACTCTCAATAAATATTTAATCACAAAATTCTGTAAGATATAATTTAATTAGCTTAGTTAATAACATTTATTAATGCACAACCATTAAATCTAAACAATCATAACCCTAAAATGTTAGTTAAACAGACTGTTAATAGATGGCGCCTTCTATAACTTCTCAACAAAGTTAAATCTATTCTCAGGCGCTCCATTTTTTTTATTTAATTTTTTAACAAATAAATTTTTTTAATTCTTTCCGTCAATTGAGGAAAATATTAGCTTTGGTATTTTAATTTTTTAAATTGCTTCAGAATTAAAAGATATCAATTAATAAATTATTACTATGAAGTAACAAAGCATTATTTTAATTTTTAATTTGAATAATCTTCAACAAATATATTTCCGTATGTAAAAATGTCAGTAGAAAATTTATTACAAAAATTCCTGTTTTATTAATTGTTCAAGTTAGAAATTATGCGACTTATTATTTATTATTTTATAAATATTCATAAAAATGCGGTGAGTATATATAAGCGATCATAATAGAGAACTTCACTTATTAAATTTATTCTAAAGCTATTTGTTCTTTTAAATTGTTCAAACAAACAATTAAAAAATGTCAAAGTTGTTGTTGGTTTTATTTTTAATCGGCATGGTGGCTGTAGCGGTCAATGCTTGTGGAAATAGATGGGATCCAGTAAGTTAATTTGTTTTAATTAAATAATTAAATTTAAAAAAAAAAATAACAATAATAATTTTAAAAAATTTTTTTAATTTTAGTGCAGTCAAAATGGTGATTGCTGTAGTAACTACTGCAAGGCTAATTATTTTGACCAGAAGCAGTGTTCCGACGATCCAGACGCCATTGAAAATTTGAAGAGGGCAGGTTTTGGACCAGCAAAACTCGGTTAAATTTTTTCATTGAAAATCAGATAAAATAAAATTTATTTACTATAAAGCTTAAAATAAAATAAAAATTTTTTTAACAACGAAAAACAATTTCGAAGCTCGTTTATCGTATTTATTGGTGGGTGTTTAAAAAAAAAAATTCTTAGAAAAAGAGTAAACACAGTTTGTATTTTAAAATGACAATAAAAGATTCTTTTTGAATTTATATACTTTTTTACGGAAAGCAATATTGTTTTTGTATTTTATGTGACATTTAATCATGGACCGGAGTGTGTTCAGTTTTTGTTGAGTTTAACAATAGAACTGGAACAGACTTTAACGAGAAAAACGTACTGTAGCGAAACGTGACCATCCCGCCCTTTCGAAATAAATTCTTCGTTACTTTACGAGGACTGTAAACCGTCGGAATTAAATAAACTTGGAAAAGCAAACTCGATAGTAAATAAATCTCATTACATTTATTTATTTTTATGTAATTATATAATCCTGTGCGTTAAAATAATTAAATTATATTTGACAATTTTTGTTAAGCGAAAAAAAAATAGAGTTTGGAGCGCATCGAAGCAAAAGTTAATTTTGCGAGCGTTTACGATCGCAAAAAACTATCGAGTGAAATTGGAGACGTGCCTACTAGTCGGCCTTGCAGAGTGCATTTTACACTAAACTGCTTCTAGTATACATAATATGAGGTATAGTACAGCTAATACAACTAATATAAAGTGTCGGCGAGTCAAAAGATCCAAGGGGTTGTTAAATTTTTTAAATCCTTCCGAGGAATTTGAGACGCGTTCCTACGACTAGCTCCCAAGGATTTGATTCGTCTTGGTGATAATCTTCAACAGCTACCGGTTATTAGTTACATAGGGTGTTTGGTAATTCAATCGCTATTAAAGTTTAGGGTTTAAAAAATTACCGACTGTCTGATATTAACTTTGAGTGCAATTTTTTTTACTGAAAATATTTTTGTTGTGCGTTATAAAAAAATTAATTTTAATCCATGACTCGTGAATTTCATATCGGGTATCAATCAAATTTAATAACCGCCGAAAAAGCATCTATCAAAGATATGAAATTGATGAATTAATTTTTTTTTTGTGTCAAAGTAATTGCATTAATGATGCAAACTCGCGGTCAATTCAAGTTATAAATCACCCTCGGTGGAATTAAATTCTATGTTACTGGTGATATTTTTGTGGTTAATAAATTTGACACTTTTAAAGTGGCAATCAAATAGTCATTGGTCATCAGTCACTGTTATTATGATTGAAATTTGATTTTAGATAATGGTTATTGTTCAATATTTTTTAAGAATAACAATAAAAATATTGAAACGTAAAAAAAATTAGAAAAAAAAGTTAGGTAAACAAAAAAAGACAACAAGAACAACCAAAAAAACAACAAGAACAACCACAAAAGCAACAAGAACAACAAGAACAGCCAAAAAAGCAACAAGAACAACAAAAACAACCAAAAAAGCCACAAGAATAACAAGAACAGCCAAAAAAGTAACAAAAACAACCAAGAAAGCAACAACAACAACAAGAACCACCAAAAAAGCAACAAGAACAACAAAAACAAGTTCCAGAACAATAAGAACATTCATGGCACGAGTAAAAACAACAAGAACAAGAACAATAAAAACAAGAACAAGAACAAAACGAACAAAAAAAATAAGCTACAATAATAATAATAAGAAGAACAACAAAAACAAGAACACGAAGAACAAACACAAGAACAACCAGAACAAGGATAATGATAATAAGAAGAACAACAATAACAATATTAACAAGAATTACAAACAAGAAATAGAAGAGGAACAATAATAAGGGTGAGAACAATAAAAACACGAACTACAATAACAATAATAACAAGAACAAGATTCAAAACAAGAAGAACAATAATAACAAAAGCAAAACACTAAAAACAAGAACAAGAACCATAATCAAAAGAATTAGAACAACAAAAATAAAATTAAGAAAAACAAGAACAACATAAAAAAAAAAAAAAGAACAAAGATAAGAACAACAAAAAACAAAATCAAGGAAAACAAGAACTAGAACAACAACAAGAACAGAACAACAAGAACTGCACCAATAATAATAATAAAAATTTTTTCTAAAAAATGCAAGTAAAGTTTTACTGTATTTATATATAGAAACAAAAGTTCTGGAAAGCTTTTAAAAATCTCAACATCTTGTTTACTTTCAACAAAAAATTTCTAGATCTTAAACTAAGTACTTGTAAGTAACAAGTGGCCATGAAAGTTCCAGTAGAATTTTTAAAAATTCCATAACAAGATGATTTCGATGAATTATAAAAAAGCGGCACGTTCTTTACAAAAATGCAAGAAAAAAAAAATATAATAACAGCACCAGTGTAAATATAATAGCCAATTGATGTTTTTACGACAAAATATCCGGTGGATAGTGTGTAAAATTAAAGCCCCGGTGCTTAAAAGAAGCGGCGTCTGATTGGTTATCAGCTTACACAAAGTATTGATAATATGTACACGCAAGTGCTCTTGGTGAATTCGCATAAATCTTTTATACACGTGCGACAGAAAGGTGGGCAGCTTACAAGGTGGGCAAAGTTATCTCAAGAAAAGAGTATTACCTGTATTTTATATGTTATGACCGGGTTATTTTTTATTTCTCGAGAATTTATATGAAAAATGTTTGTAATTATCATTATGATGATGATTATGGATGTAGTAATGAGCAGAGAGAATAACTTGAGCCAGAGGAGCGACAAAATATTTACAATATTGGTTAGCCGAAGATCCTGGAAAGATAGCAATCTTTTTTCACGTGCTCTCACTAATACACGGCATTAATTTTGTAATTAAATCGTCGCGGGTAATAACAGTGCTTGAGTCACGGTATACCATTCCCGGGCAATTCGCCATATGACGAGATTATTAAGGACCAATTATGGTAGGTTTTATTACCGCCTATAGATTTATATAGATGTATGCTGAACGTTATCTACCGCCTTCTACTTATCGAAGACAGTGATTTATTATTTATTGCTGATATTCGGTAAATTATCTCTAAGTTTATGGAAAAAAATATACTAAAGATTAATTCGGGGACTACTGGGAGGAATTTTTGGCAAAAAGCTGTTACCCTTTATAGATCTAGACTTTAAATTTAATGGTCGTCATAAAATTAATTTAAAGCCAGAATTATCAAGATTGATGTTACTCAAAGTGTTAAGAACTGAATTGAAACATTGTATCACTGACAGAGTCTTACAAATGACAACTCACTCGACATAATATAACGATCACCGATCCTAATCCTTCAATTTTCCTCCCAAGACACTTGGAACAATGAAGACAGAACGATAAATAACAGTAAAAATTGATAATCCAGTATTAATTTCAGTGATAGCTAATCTCGCAGTTGGATTTAACGTCACAACTTGTCCAGCCCTTCCGTCTATTTAATCTGAAAAAATATTTATTTATACCATTGATATTACCAAAGCCATTTAGTGTTGATGTTTTCTCGGGTGAATCGAGCGGCGCCCCAGGCGAGCATTGTGACAGAAGCATGTGTACAAAACAGTATTATCGGGACATTCACATACTATAACACCGTCCATTAGCCGTTTATTGTGAGCCCTAAGCCCGCCTCGCTCCTTTCGCTTGTTATGATTCGACACGTTCGATCAATTTTTACTCCTTTCCATTTAAAATATTAATATTACGGATTACTTTGAAATCCTAAACCCAGTCACGTATTTTCTCCTTGAGATTAACAAATTCTGTTTCGAAGGATATAAAATCTAGGAGCTGAATTTGATAATGACGAACGTGAGCGTGGCCGATTGGGATCGCGAAGATGCCTCGCGATCCCGGAATATTTTCGACTCCCAACTGTTTACTCACGATTAAAAGCAAATACTTCTGCCTTCTGCTATCTCAGCTGAATACTCGTGTTCGAGGTAAAAGGATATAATAAAGCGTTTGTCGATGTCGAACATTAAAACCTCGATCTTAGGATGTCGATCCTGAAGACTCCAGACTCCAGACTGGCTCCAATTAGTTTAAAGTGGCTTTTTGTGTTCGTTAAATAATTCTGGCATAGTTATACTCTTGATGATAATGCGAAATCTTGAATAACTTGAATAACTAGTATCTGTCTGCTAATAAGTTTAATTGTTGACAATAATAGTCGTGACATTGCTCAGATTAATTCTTATTTTCTTAAGTTTGACAATATCTCCTTCTATTTCCTTAAAAACGCCCCTAGAAACCTTAGTCACGCCCCTAAATACTCTTACTTAGCAACCGTAACTAAGCAACTGACTTTTAACCACGCCCCTAACAATAATTTCTAAGCAACTATTTTTAGCCACGCCCCTAGCAACTATTAATTAACAATTGTTCTCTAGCCACGCCTCTAGTAACTATTACTCAGTAATCGTTACCTAGTAACACCCCTAACAACTGTTTCCTAGTAACTGTTCCTTGGAAACACTCTTAGCAACTGTTACGTGGCAATTAAGACTTGGCTAAGCCTCTAGAAATTTTTCTTTAGCAACTGTTACTTAGCAACGCCCCTAGCAACGATTTCTTAGCAACTATTACCTAACCACGCCCTGAGAAACATTAGTAAAGCCCTTATTGACAGTTACTTAGCAACCATACCTAAGCAACTGGTCTTAAACCACGCCCCTGACAACTATTCTTAGCAACTATTACTTAGCCACTCCTCTTGTTCCTATAACTTGACAATTGGTACTAAACCACGCCCTTAGTAACTGTTTCTAAGGAATTGGTTACTAACCACGCCCCTAACAACTAATACTTAGCAACGTCCCTCCAAATTGTAACCTAGCAACCTGGCACCACCCTTAGCAACCAATCTCTAGCAACGAGATAACAAAACTCACACAATCTTTTAATCGATAAAAATTTGGCGAAAGTTATCAGCAGTGTATTGATTAATACCTAGCAAACCTCCATAAAATTAGAACCCCCCTGCGTTATGAGACGTGAAATAGGCAGAAAATAGCAAAGAGGGGGAAGAGTGTGTGGTATTTCTGCTTTAGTATCAATATTCTATTCCGTGGAGAGTTAATTGGTGAAGTATAAATGGATGTGATGCTGATGGTTGGTGAATAAAATGTAGATACACGAAAGCTATCAGAAGCCCCGTAGCGTTTTATGACCAGCGATGCCCGCAGTCCATTTGATACGCCGTAAATTTAATCGCGGAACCTGCTGTATGCCTACGGTTCGTGGTTAATCTACTGCCGGAGATACAGCTACGGAATTTATAGTTCACGATTCCGCTGTGTACACTACCTGTGATAGACTTTGGATATATATTATATCGGTGTGAGTAAGAGGGGAGATGGGTATTGAATTTTCGACCTGGCATAGCGAAAAATTATTCCTAAAGAATCGACTAGTCACGTTCGGTAATTTTAATTGCGGGTTATTGTTAACCAGATAGTTATGAATTATTGTTATTTTAATGAATATTCGTCGGTCAATGAGGAAATTCTCAGAGAAAGTTTGATCGGTTTAATTAACATTATTATTTATTGGTGTGGGAGAAATTTTAATGGAATCAGAGTTTTTAAACTTTCAACTTTGGAATGATTACGGATTATTTTTAGATTTACTCTCGAGTTTTTTCCATAAATGATAAGCAAATAAATAACGAGCTCGTAGATGATAATGAAAGGGGATAGTATAAATATAATATTCAATTGACGCGTAGTATATAGTTAAAACTCGAGCAGCTGATACGTTCGTAAATTAAAAATTAATAGTTGTTGATATAAAAACACTAGAAAATTTATTATTGAATTGTAATGATGTGCAAATTGTGGGTTGTTATTCTACTCATCATTATGTCAGTGTCTTTAGTCGCTGCATCTTGTGGATATCATAACGATTATGTAATTTTTAATAATTTTTTTTAGTTTTAATTATTTAAATAAAATTGATATTTAAAATTTTTTGGATTTAGAAAAGTTTAAATTTGATTGGAAAAATTATAAGACACATTTTTTAAAGGAAATTTAATTTTCTATAAAAAAGGATCAATTTTTCTGTATCTCTTATCATTTACAAAAAATTTAAAGTCAAAATTCGGTTCCAAGTATTTTTAATTACACAGAAAAAAAGTTTATTTGAAGCAAGAAAATATTTTTCTTCCTACGTATTTTTTTGAGCGAAAAAAAATTTTTTTGGAAACAAGAAATTTCACGTAGAATTTCCAGAAAAATTTTTACTTCGGCCAACACAACTTCGGTCTTCCTTCAGGCACCTGGATAATTATTTTGAGCCAAAAATTTTTTTCTCCAGTCAAAAATTTTTTTTTCTGTGTAGATTTTGGAGTTAAAAAATTTTAATTTAATTTTTTAAATAAAATATGAGATAAAAAAAAATATAAAAGACTTTTCTTGAGGAAACTTAATTTTTTTATATCTTTTATTATTTAGGAGAAATTCAAATTAAAAATTTGGGTTTTAATTATGAGAAAAAAAAGTTTAAAATTGATTTTTTTAATAAAATTTAAGCAATATCAAAAAATAATATTCAGTAGAGAATTAAATTTTGTACTAAAAATTTTTTTGTCAATCTTTAAAAATAATTAAATTTATAAAAAAAAAAATCCAATGAAAATTTTTATTTTTCAAATTTTTTAGTGCCAAAAAAATCAAGATTGTTGCGAGAGATTCTGCAACACAGCTCTTCCAAAGCCAGTCTGTGAGGACCATTGGAACCACAAAAAAGACGAGGGCAAGTAATCGACCGAAAATTGAATGGAAAGTGAAATAAAAATGTAAAACAAATGTATTTTTATTTGTATGTCTTATCATTTGATTAAAAATAAAAAAAATAAAATAAAATTAGATATTCCGGCCTTGAAGATGAGTACAAAGTATAACAGGTAAGCCGTCTTGTAGTATGTGTCCATGTAATTAATAACCAGTTATATTGAAAACTACTTTGCGCGTGTAATTTTGTTTCCAACACGTTTCAATATCGATTCGATCGCAATATTACACTATTATAAATCACATTTATTTTATTTATCATTATAAGATGAGTGTTATTTAGCAGTGTACTGTGTGCAGCCACAGAGAAAATATATTTAATTCAATTTAGTACTCCATTTATTCTCCGTGTCTTTTAAATTGATTTTTATATAAAACAATAACAATAATAACATTCATAACATTTTTTTTTTTATTTAAATAACCACTCTTTAGTTTTTTTTTTATTTTCGCGAGTCTATTAGTATGGCGAATACATTTTAAATCAACCGGAAATCAGAGGAAACTCTGCACTGCATTTAAATTTTTTTATGGCTAACATCATTGTTATTCAGCAGGTATTAGACAGTAGACATCTTTTTATGTAGATCTTTCTCAAAGTTTTAATTTTGTGAAAAAATATTTTTTTTTTAATTAAAAAAAAAAAATCTTCTTATTATTATTAATATTTTTTAATTAATATTATGCAAAATAACTTGTGAAATTTTTTCAATTAATTTTTTTTTTTTTAATTTTTCAATAAAAAAAATTCTAAAAATTTTTCGATTTCATTAAAAAATATACGAGTTATAAAAAAAAATTTGTAAAAAAATGAATTAACAAAATTTTATCAAAAAAATTAATAATAGTAAATAATTTTTTTTAATTAAAATTTTTCTTTTATAATCTGAATTAAAAAAAAATTAATTTATATAAAAGTCGTACATTTAACTTAATATAAAACTGTTAAAACCTGTAATGTCTTAAGGGTCCAGAGATAATTGTCATAAAAAAGGACCATACATATATCTATATATTTTGTTTTTTCTTTGTCCGAAGAATAAAATGGTATCATGTATAATTGGATGTTCCCTGCTGGTTTTATTAAAACCGTGACACACGTCGAATCGTAACAAACGCCTTGATATAAACTGAGAGAATAATAATACGGAGCGTGGTGGACGGTACATCCTCATAAAGTTTGCCGGAGTGACAACTCGCAGGCAATATTCTCAGCGGGTTTATTTTTTTAACAGCCCATACGAACTGAGAAAAGAGAAAAGAGATTCGACAGTTAAGTACCTGCAGGACTAACTTGGCCTAACGTTTGATCGCGTGTCCCAGGAGTCCAAATTTTTAATTGGACCTATACTAACGCCGTAATGAGCACACTCGTGAGAAAAACGACCTGTGGTTTCACTATAACTCTTTATTCAAATTTGCTTCCAAGAAATTCAAAATAAATTTTTTTTTTATAATTCCAAAACGCCTACTTTCAGACAAGGGTCAGTTTTGATTTTTTACCTGACGGAAGAATTAATAATAACAATATGTGACTTGTAAAATATAAATAAATAAAATTTTAATTTTTTAAATAATTAATTTTGTTAAATTGCTCTGTACTATCTTAAATATTGACATTTTTAAAGAAATAAGCTCATCCCGATGTTACACTCATCAAGAGCTTTCATTTGACTACCCACTTGCATTTTTATATATTTTTCATATATACATATATATAAAATATATAAATATATGAAAAATTGATGTGGGTACTCAAATGAAAGGTCTCGATGAGTGTAATATCGAGGTGAGCTTATATCTTTAAAAATGTCAAGACCTTAGCAATGACTCTCCATAATATAGATTAACATAAAAAAAAAAAAAAAAAAAAAAAAAATTTTTTTTTTTTTTAAATTGAAAAATTGGAGTTTATTTTGACACCGAGACGCAGGAGGTCTGATATGAGATACCGCTGGGAATTCAGTCCCGTCGCGTGTCTCAGGTGGAAAATAAAAAACCCGGATTATAAATTCATAACTGCGACAATCTTTTTATCTGGACAATAGTCCGACAGGTATGACTACACGGGAATAATTCACAGGTGATATGAATCTTTATAATTTCTGAAAAATTCAAGACGATGATTGCGAAATAAATAAACAACATTTTATTTCATTAAATTAAATTGTTTTTTTTTTTTTTAACGTTGAATTATTTTGAACTTTTACACATCACTAATGAGAAGTTTAACAAAACCCGTCATTGTATGTTGAGAAAAAAAGTAAATTTTCGTAATTAATCGCGGTCAAAGACGCCGACGAGGAAATAATGAACCGCTGAAATCCCCAGGGCCTTTTAAAAAAATTTATATTTTCGTAATTAAATCCTGATTAAGCTTAACCTACTCCGCAGTGTGATTGCATTCTTTTCATTAAAATTTTTAGTAAGCAACCGCTCAGCTATTACGAGTGATATCAGCTCGCGAGGCCACGATTTATTATTATTATTTTTAGATTTTAAATAAATTATTAAAATTAAATGCAAATATAAATTTTCTTTTTAAACAAATTAAAATTATTGAAGTAAATTTTTTACAAACTTGCTAAATAATTTCATTTTAAACTGACCAATTAAGTTAATAATCGTATGACCAGTTTTTTTCAATTTCTCGGTATTTTATCTACCACAAACAATTATTTTAATAATTCCTTGTATTAAATAAGAATATCGATACAATGAAGTATGTTATTATTTTTCATTGTTGGAAATATAATATGTTAAGTAAATGAATGAAAAAAAAATTATGAGCGACTTTTCAAAATTTAAATTTTGAACTGAAATTTTTAGAAACATTTTTTTTGGTCTATAAAATTATATTGTAACGAGGAAAAAATTAAAAAAAAAAAATTCGATTTTTTAAATTTAAAAAAATTTGGAGCGACCTTTTAAAAATTTTTTTTTTTATCTCTTAAAACATCAAAAACTAATATTTTTTCACTCGAGACACTCAAAAAACAATAGTCAACTTTTTTTATCACTAAAAAAATTTTTTTTTTATTTTTCTAATAATAATAATAATAAAATGCAAAATAAAAAATTTGGGAAAAAAAGTTTTGATACAGATAACTTACTAATTAGTTAAGCCTCCCATCCCTTGATGAAATATAACCAAGTATTTACGAACTGGTTTAGCGGTTTGGTAACAGTACACTAAATTACGGTAAGTAATTCAGACTACCGAGAAGGATCCGCTTATTGTATATACTGTATCGCGATACCCGAGTTAATTCATTAAAGTAAATTGACGCGTGCGAAAATTAAGGATCGGTATTTGCTCATTTGCAACCCGACTCTTCTGTAACCAAAGCACCTGATGGTTAGTTCATTTAGGCTTCACGCAAATTCAATCACTGTAAATTGCACATTCCCACGCCTTCCAGTCCGCGGAATAGTCCACCGATATGTTTATTAATCCGATCTCGTATGCGTGGATAACCACCGCTTATTTATTACCTCGCATGCTGTACTATAACAATAAGCGCAATTCTTCAGACAAAAAAAAATTTTTTTCTCTGTAAAAAAAAAATTCTGCGCAACATATACGGGTGTTATTTTCCAGGATAATTATATTTATGGTTTGTTAATTGTAAAAAGCATATTAAATAAGATTAAATTCAATTAAAACTCACGGACTTAGTGGGCATAAAAAAGCGTCCAGAGGGAGCAGAGAGAGTGCTACCAAGTAATTACTGAAGAGACAACGTGGGTCCAGTCTTTACTCCCTCGGTGGACCGCTTGCCAGCCATAAATCCGCGTTTTTGCTCGAAAGGCCGACCTCTGATTGGCTCCCGAGGGAAAAAGAACCGTCAGGAGTCAGAAACGCTCTCTGCCAACAGAAGTTACGGACAAAACATTTAATTTACTTATTTTTCCTCTCTTTTAACTTTTTTTAGCCAACCGCGACAATATTATCGCAGTTCCATAAGTGTCACGGACAATTGGCTTAATTCTGCATTTTAAGAGGGATTGTTGGCGCCCCTCATATAATGGACTGCCTGATATATAGTCCTTGGGATTCGAGCTTGTTTAATTGAGTTATTTTGGGTGGGAGAGTTTAATTAGTGAGCGATAGATGGCGCCAAGTGGCCAGACAATCAGAAGATAACCTACTTTATCTTCAAAATGCCCATTTATGACCAATTTTCATTAATGACCATATTTTTCTGATTATATATAATCTGTTCTGATCAGAAAAACTGCCCAGAAATGTTCGAAAAAATTATATTTATTTTATAACTTAAAATTAAAAACTTAACTCTTCTATAGGGAGATAATTTAGCGACCATGCGCCATCTATCGGAAATTTTCTACACTAATCTTGATGAAAAAACTAATATGGGCTCATATGCTTATATTAAGCCATAAATATGGCAAATTTTTACATTAGGCCATATACATCCAAAACAATTAAATTTTTCAAGGATTTTATTCAAAATTGCCTTTAATAAATATTCAGGACACGGACAGCAGAAACTTTAAACTAACATAAATTTATCTTTCCCATCGTTTGGATGTCCTGTTACCTTAGATGCAACAACCTACGCAAAATTCAAGCACATATTGCACGGTAAAGTTTTGTTTACTCTCCTGATTGATTTAGTACTTAGTATAAGAGCTATTAGTCCCAGTCTTTGCTGATAGTCAAAAAGATGAATAATTAATGCAAAAAGCAATATTAGATAGAAGTCTCTGTAGATTAGATAGGATCGATTTTGCAATGCTCGAGTGGGTTTAAATTCGGCGTCTGACAGTGGGCGTAATGAGGCGAAGCCCCGGGCGGGGTTTTAATCAAGAATCGATACATAACCCCTGAGTCTTGAGAAAGATGAGGTTCTAAGGCCGGCATTGTGTCTGTTAGTCCTCGCTACTGCTTGTAACAAACACAAACCATCAAGGTTAATAAGCCCAAGTCTATTCGAGCAAGCCTCAGGTGCTCCCGATCAATTACTGCCGAGTGTATGAATAACCGCCATTAGATAACGAGCTGGCAGATGTGTGGCCGCTTTCCTGATACCTCACGCCGACTATTTCCATTCTTAATTCACTGTTTTGCATAAATTATTGGGGCTTCAGATTCTAGGGTGCTTTTGTTACTGATAAGCTTGATAAGATGTATGATAGAGGTGAGAAATATTCTATTGGAATTTAAATTACATCCAGGATTTTGTTGGACATGATCTGTCCAATAAAACTTAAGGCAAGTTAAAAAATATTATCTAGAACTAGTAATAAACATTTTCGGCAGTCTTAATTGTCTTTTAGTGGACGAGCAAGTCTGCAGGAGTAAAAAATAATTGTGAAGATAATGATAACAGTACAAGCCCGGTGGGAAGCAGTTTATCGGGCTGAGAACATGGAAATTCAAATTCCGTATAGTTGGGGCTCCAGAACAATGGAAACCGAATAAGACTCGAATGAGAATTCGGACAATTTAAACCCTCGCTGGCCCACGAATAATTTTAATAAATTTACCAAGCGGTCCGTATCTACTATCGAGGCAATCCTTGTATCGAATAAAGAGCACCATTGACAAAGATGGTAATTTATTAATGTATACATACCTCGAATCTGAATATAATCCAGACACTTTAGTCAGGTATTAAAAACAGAGTTTGTTTATGGGTTTTCATTAATTGTCGCAATCAATCTTCGGGAGCAATTTTAATAGATTATTTACGAGTCGCCTCTGGAGATCGAGTGATTGGAATTGGATCTGGTGCGTGCATTTCGATTGCAAAGTAAAGATGCAAAGTGTCTCATAAGTTGTCGGTTGATTTTGTTTTCAGAGCGAGTAAATTCATTGATGCAAGTCATGGGTATCATCTGCAGCAAGTGATCCTCCAGCAGCAACAGCAGCACCAACATCAGCCAGGAGCCTCCAGCTAAACGAATAAGCTCGTGCTGGGACTTTCGAATTTAAATCCTGGTGTCTTTATTCATCCACCCAGCGCCCAGTGTGCGAATGCTAGAGACCCGTCAGGCATCTCTGTTATTTATTTCGGAACCGTTACACGTCAAGCGTATGCATCATAAATGAATAACTTCGAGAGACTGGATGGGATTGGGCGCCACTAACTGCAGGTGTCAGAGAAAATTCTGTGACTAAAATACACTTGGTTCGTGTTTGCGTGGTAATTACGATCTTGTTGATGACGCCTACGCTTTAATTCAATGCCCAGATTCGCCGGAATAAAAAAAATCTTTGTATAAAAAACATTTTCCTAGCAAATATTATCTAGTAACGCCCCTGGAAACTGTTGCCAAGCAATTATTACCTAGCAACGCCCCTAAAAAATTAGTAACGCCCTTTAAAGCTTAAACCACGCCCCCTAGAAACTGTTGCTAAGAAATTATAAACCAACAACGCCCCTAGCAATCGTTTTTTACTAACTTTTACCTAATAACGCCCTTCAAAACATTAGTTCTACCCCTAACAACCTTGTAAACGCCCTTAGCAACTGTTGCTAAGCAACTATTATCTAGCAACGCCCCATTATTGCCTTATAATAACGCATTTTTTTTTAATATTTAAACAAGAAATTTTTTTTAAGTTAAAAATTGATTAGTTTTCAGAATCGATCGGTTGAGCCACTCAGAAACTCTTTTAAAAAGACGATTACTTGAAAATTTAATTTTTAGGTATCTCGAAATTTATCAATTCGAATTCGTCGAAAAACTTCATAATCTTCGAAAATTTTCCATTCGTGCCACGAAGAGTTCCAAATGACGTAAACTTTAATTGTCTTGATACTGCTATCTAGTGGGAGCAAGTAATTTGAAGCAATTATTTTAATTATTTTAATTATTCTTTTGAGTATATAAAAAGCCGCATAACGGACGAAAGGAGTTATAACACACTTCATTCAATTGGTAAGTTTTGAACAAAATTATTTTACTTTGTCTCATTTGCTATGTTGAAAAATTATTTATGTAAGCTTGCTTTGTAAAATAAATTTATTTGTTAAAGATTCAATCAGCAATTATAAAAAAAAAATATGTCTCGTCTATATCAGTTCTTATTTTTACTCGCTTTGGTTTCGATGGCCGTCGCCGAATGCGAAACGTGGATGGGACCTGTAAGATTTATTTTTAATACTCTTATATACATTAATCCGTCTATTTATACCCTAATAATTACGCATTTTCAAGTTTTGTTAGCTTAAACTTGAATTATATTTTTTATAACCAAAATTTCAAAATTTACTATTAATAATTTTTGATAAAAATTGTTTTAGATTATTATTTAAGTAAATAAGAACATTGATCACTTTTTCGTAAAAGTTAGTTTTGAAAAATTCCGACAGATGGCGTATAGCCGCTAAATCTTCTTGCTACAAAAAATTTAAACTTTTTTTAATTAAGTATTGAAATAAAATTTTTTTTTTTTACATTCTTATGAAGCTTGTGGCATTAATTATTCTGGATACAAAATATTTCTTATTTTCTTA
Source organism: Cotesia vestalis (assembly GCA_000956155.1). NCBI lineage: Eukaryota > Metazoa > Arthropoda > Insecta > Hymenoptera > Braconidae > Cotesia > Cotesia vestalis. Next base: position 87,730 of record JZSA01004058.1, on the reverse strand, counting down.
ATGATATAGATTTAATTTATGATAAAAACAGCAGAAAATTTTATTTTATTAATTTAAATTAATTCTTTGATACAGTGTTCTTCTAATGCGGACTGTTGTGATAACAATTGTTCTAAGGACAAAACATGTGATTGGTCCGAAGAAACAGCGAGGATGATAAAAAATTTGGGTAATCTCGGAAAATAAATTCTTAAAATTTGTTAAAATTGAATGTTTAAACATTGAAAATAAAATTTTAAACAATTCAATATCCAAACCGAAAAAATTGAGTTTTTATTATAGATATAATTCAAACCTATCGATATTGACGAAAAAGTAACACTTGAATGTATAAAATCTTGATTGGAAGGGTCATAGTTATAATTTTTAAGACCGTCGGCAATAGAAATGATAATTTCAGTTGTGAAAGGTTATTATAACAAATAGTTGGTAACTGTGATCTAGCCCCGCTCCTTAGCAACTTTTTCTGGTGAATTAATATCTAAAAATTTTCCTAACAACATTAGCCCCGCCTCCGCAACCTTAGAAACGCCCTTTAATAACCGTTGCTTAGCAATTATGACCTAGAACCGTTTCTTAGCAACGCCCCCTAGCAACTATTGCCCAGTGACCTTAGCAACCCTAAAAATAAGGCTTAGCAGATTAAACATCAATTTTTAACTTAAAAAAAATTCCATTTCACCGTAAAAAAATATCAATTACAAATAAATAACATATCAATTAACAAATAAAAAAAAATTGAAATAAATTTATTCTTGAGGCTTTAATTTGTCTTGATATTTAGCGAATGATAAATAATGACATACATGCATAAATAATAACTATTAATAAATCAAAAAGCGATCTGTCATGAGAGCATTGGTATCAATTGGGCATCAAATGTATGAATAAATGTGAATCAATAAGCAGCTTAAAGCTTAAATCAATCACAGTCATTTAAAAAGGTAAATTATTGAATATTTATTATAATTTATAATAATTTGAAGGATGCACTTTTTAATTATGAAAAATACTCCCGGGGCTAGTGGGCAGTCAGCCTGAACGGCATTCCATAACATGTTTTTCTAGTCCCGCATCGCGAATCCACGTCTGCCCTCTACTGAGATCGAGATGCGTATGCAAGAAGCGGAGAGAGTGTTTAATTTATTGCTCCCATACGCGACGTCGAATAAGGCAATATGCTGGGTCCTATAGAATTAAATCCAGTCGGCCGACTAAAAGAGGCCCAAATATTTAGCTAAGATCCGTCCGATCCCTCAAAATCAGGTGCTTAAAAATTCTCACGGAATAGTTTTTAACATTTGCAGATTTTTAGGCCCAAGAAAAATTCCTCAGTCATTTTTCTGCTTAATCCTTGGTCACTCTACCTTCTTGTCGATCATTATTCTCACGTCTAGGCATCATTAGACTTAACAATGTTAGTGATAAAATATTTATTTTCACCAAAATTGCTCTCAAAATTTGTATTAATAATTTTTTGAACAATTTTAAATTATTAAAAAATTGCTTAATAATTCAAAAAAAAAAATTAGAAGTATAAAAATTATAAAAATTACATTTTTGGTTACAAAAAGTTCTGAAAATCTGAATAAAAAAAATAACATTTTTTAATTTCTAGACCAGATTTCTATACCGGCTTAATTTTAAAAATTTCAATCTATCTAAACCAACAATGAGACAGTTAATTCAAAGTAATTCACACAGAATCGATCGAACGGGAAATTGGTGGGTTTTAAATTAGTTTTTGGCCGCGACGTCGTGTTTTGGCACTCCTCCAAATCCCGTACAAATTGATTCGTAACGTCACGTTCTTTTCATCTGGTCTTTTTACGCGATCGGTTTCATTTTATTTGATTCTATTTTTTTTTTTTTTTTTTTTTTTTTTTTTTTTTTTTTTTTTTTTTTTTTTTTATGAAACTATTAAACTGGTGAATGGGCTTCTAATGCTAGTTATGGTTTGACCCATCGCTATTCAAAGGCTTCTTTGTGGCCTGCCGATGACTGGGCCCATGAATTGCACTTTTTATTTATTCAAAACTGTCTAAATTGGCGTACTGAGCCTTTTTAACCATCTTTGACGATCTGCATCATCAATTATTGACGTCAATAATAATTATTATTTATTCAAATAATCTTGAAAAAAATTCCTAAAAATTCTTGATACAATTATTTTAAATTATTATTTAAGTAAATAAAAACATTGATCACTTTTTTTTAAAAAGTTAGTTTTAGAAAAATCCGACAGGTGGCGCATAGTCGCTAAATCTTCTCGCTACCAAAGAGTTAACTTTTATAAATTAAGTATTAAACTAAAAATTATTTTTTGTACTTTATTATAAAGCTTGTGTCATAACTCGCTTAATCACGTCTTAATTTTTTATAAAATTAAATTATTAATATTTATTAAAATTAGATGTTTCAACATTAAAAATAAAATTTTGAACCACCGAAAAGTTCTTGAATTTTTTTTTTTCTAGTCGATCGATTAAATATTAAAACTTATTTTACAGAGTTGTTATAATTCTCAGGACCGTCGGCAACAGAAATGATAATTTTAGTTGTAAAAGGTTATTATAATAAATAGTTGGTTATAATGGGACTTTGGTTGCATTTAGTCGCGTCAAATGTGGGGTTTTGGCGGTTGATTAATGTTTCTTTCGGGGCTGACACCTTGCTAACTTTAATTGCAGCTTATTCTCCATGAATATGGATGTATGCCTCCGGGACACATACATATTATATCCTTTGAAAGCATGAAACCCGGAATGTTTAATATTTAAAGTTAAATTTTGAATTAAAAATATTGGCTTTAATTTTAATAATTTTTGATGAATAAAATAAACCAAGAGGATTAGGATAGGACTAGAGAAAGTGAAAGGAGCGAAAATAAAATACCCGGGGGGGTTTTTATAAGCAGTTGAGACCGGTTTTGTGATAAATCGGTAACACGCATGTGCTACGTTAGTCGCACCTTGTTCACATATCTTTTCTCTTGGTCTTTACTTGCTTTAAATTAATTTTAAATTAAGCTTGTCTGACGTCGCTCGCGTGCAAAAGGTCACTTTATGATGACATCCTCGAAATTGACCTATGAGAAATAGGATCTCTGTTTTTTTTATTTTAAGTAAGTTTATTTAGGCTGCATTCAAAAATGCTCTATCCCTTAATACGTAATTAATAAATGACCTTGTAACTTGTGAACTATTGACATTTTTAAAGATCTAAGCTCATCCCGATGTTATACTCATCAAGAGCTTTCATTTGAGTACCCACATCAATTTTTCATATATTTATATATTATATATATATCAAAAATATGTAAATATAAAAAATGCATGTGGGTACTCAAATGAAAGCTCTTGATGAGTATAACATCGGGATGAGCTTATATCTTTAAAATATGAATTATATATATGTATATTTAAGAAATATATCAAAATTTAATGTTATTAAATTAGAAAAAAAAAAATTATGTTTAAAAATAAAAAATTAACTGTTAAAAGAAAACAAAAAATTTTTGCATAGAGTAATTCGTTAAAAATAAATTAATAACCGACACAAGTGTCTATTCAAAGTTCTCAACAAAAAATTAATTATCCTCTGAAAAAATCCCGTGGAATTATCACCCATTTTGCGGGCCGAGAACCCAGTAATCAGCTCATCTAATTCTCGAAATAAAAAGGTACCGTCATCTACAGTAAATCCATCAATAAAACCCTTAATTGTGAAACACAGCGACTCGATCGACGTATCATTTAATAATAGACCCGGAGAATCGAATTTTGAGCACAAAGACCGATTATCCGTGCGTCTGGGTGTTAAAACCCCGCATTACAATTATAAAATAATTCATTCGCCGCATTGACTACTCGGTAATAAAAACCGGCCCGTACTCGTAATTGTTTACGACCGACGATAAATAACTCCTAAGTGTGATCATCATCATCTCTAGTATCATTTTTTTAGACATTGTTCGATGATGATGATAATAATCATAATAATTAAAAAAAAAAAATTAATAATAATAAATTCAAGTTGAAATATTTTGTAGATCATAGAATTCCTTTTGAAATAAGTACCCACACGGCTATATTAATTTAAAAATATCAATCCGCGAAAAACCGCGAAAATCCGCGAATTAAAAAAAATCAATGAAAAAAAAAAATTTTTTTTTATTTTAATAATAATAATAATAATAATAATAATAATTTATAAGTAATATGATGACATTAAGTCGTTATAACTTCTAATAGCTGCTTTAACTCTGTTTACCCATAAATATTGAATATATCATACATACATACATATATAAATGTATATAAGGTAATTTATTAGACTTGGAAATATTTATCAGCTAGAGTAAACGTGAGAATATAAACAGCAATCAGATATAAATATTCAAAATTGAATCATTCCAACTTAAATTTTCCTGTAGCGCAAACATCAGCGTAAAGTATAAAAAATATTATCCAACATTCATGAAAATTATTCCGCTCTCGAGTTTAAAAAATGCAATTTTACTTTGCTTACGTTTATCGACGATAAAACAGCAAAATAGCTAGGTACTGAGTGCGCGATGAATATTTATAAAGATACTCGTTTTTAAATGCCAGAATCCTTTCATTTCTTGTTTGCATCTCTTCGCTATCTACCGTAGCGTTACGTCAGGTCACTGCGTTTCAGATTCGCTAACGAGATTTAATTACCATAATGTTTTTTTTCATTTTTTTTTTCTAAGATTTTTCGCATTTAAAATTAAAAAATTATTAAATAATTTTGAGGATTAATAATTTTCGTCTCGAATATTCTCGAGAGTTATGAGATCCGAAGTTATGAAAAATATTTATTTAATGGTGTCTTAAATGCGCGTGTATGAATATAATTAATTAAATGAATTAATAACGTGTCCTTTCACAGAAACAAAATCGTACATAATGTCCTCGTGATAATAATCTTATATTAAAAATATATTTTTTATACTATGGATGAAATATGCGACAGATTTTTTTAATTTATCGACTTTAAAAGGGAGTAATAAAATTTAATCTTAAAAAAATTAATAATAAAATACTGTAAAAAAAAATTTAATTAATTTGTTTCAAGTCAAGACTTATTAAAGATTTAACAGTCAGCATATTTGTAACAGGTAATGTGAGATCAATAAAATTGCCCGTAAAATTTAAAAACATGTCACCAAAACTGTGATCGTAACTTAAAACTACTTCTTCGAGTAGTTTTTTAAGAGTTTCTTTACGATTCACTGAAATTATCCGACCATTGTACACTGGCGATTGACGGTGATTCCTTACGTCTTCAAATGAGGCTGACGATGGGTACATCTGAGCCTAAAATATCATTTTTTTAATCAAAAATAATTTATTTGAAAAATTAATTTGTTTAATACAAATAAAAATTTATTGAGAATTGAATATTACTGAATACTTATTTGGTAAAAATAAATTTATTATTACACTTGTAATTTTAATTTTTAATTTTTAAATAAAATGATTAAAAAATTAATTTATCAGTATTATAAACTTACCTGAAATAAACAATTGCCAAAATACATTCGAGAAACATAGTAAAGTTCAGTTTTGTTAGAAACTCGCATCACAATGTGATCATCATACACAATATTGTACTCATGACTATCACCTAGAAATTTATCCAAATCAATGACTTTGATAGGAGGCATTTCTGACATTTTTGACTCGTAAAGTCCAGAACAGACTGTAACAGTGAAGCATTTGTAATCTTCAGTCAAATACTTAGCATCCACTCCGTAATTACTCTGCATTATAATTTTGTGGAATAAGTCCAATTTATAATCATAGTCGGCGAATTTGGCGTTGGATTTAGCCAAATAAGCATCTGACCCGTGATATTCAAAGCAGTTGCTATAACTGAAGGAAGATACTGGTGCTGAAAGAGAAACGCTGTCTGCTGTGCTGTTACTCATGAGCGACGAAGTGATCCTGCTGAAATCATACTGGTCAAGAACATCCCCTGGTCTTACATCCAGATGTCCAACAATCGATTGTGACAACTTGGGCGCTTCTGGCAGTGGAAGTAATTTTAAGTCTAAAACAAGCTCTCTGCTGTTATGGTTCTTCATCAGATTGCTGAAGGAGGACAATGAGTTGTAAAGAGATTCGTCTGAATTGGAGAATTCGGGATCAGTTTCGAAGTGGTGGCCTTCATTGATCCTTGTGATTTTGCTTTTGAACACGGATGAGCGGAAGAAACTCATTAGTTTTCTGATGTGATATCTGTCTGGAATTTTTTTGCATACGTCGATTGTGTTGACGTAGATCTGTATGAATAACAACCAGAAAAATTGTTAGTCGCTTCAATTTGTTGTTTTTATTTCGAATAAACTCAAGTCAAAATTTAATTTGGTTTAAAGAGTTATATTGAACTCAAATTCTGGATGAACGGTTAGAGATACCGGCAAACTGATAAGAACCATTTTTGTAATTAATAAAATTTCATATACTAAAGGTGGATATGATTTTTTCGTGTCTTCAGTATTTAGCCTAGAATTTTGAGATTTTATAACCTCGCATTGATTTATTGACAAAAAGAGTTACTTACTTGAAATAGACAATTGCCAGTGCTTATCGACGACACATAATGACTTTCAAGACCTCTTCTGAATCTCAAAAGTCCAAACGGCAGTTTTTGAATCTTGTAAACTATATTTCCATTAACAATCGGCAAGTCTCGGATTTTCAGCGGGTGAATGTATAAAGTTTGAGTTTTTATCACCCGACAAATCTGGACCAGGCCAAACAAGTACTTGCTCTCGTCCAAATAATTCTTGAAGGCGTCAAAGTACCCTCGATTTTCAGTGTTTGAACTGTTCAATCCCGATGCATCTAATTTATCATCGCCGAGATAGATATCGGGGTACAAAAGCGGCTTCAGAGAGTCTAGAGAGGCGCACATTTTTCGCTTGTAATTTATTTTACAGCCTGATGAAAAGTCGTCGTCTTCAATTAACATCTGTCCGAAATAGTAATCTTTGAACACAGAGTGTAAATATTCCACGGTTGTCAATTTTAAAGTGGTTATATTCAATGTATTTCCGGGTCTTAGTTGCCAAAGTGGTATTTGTTTACCATAAATTTGAATTGTCATATTAATTACAATTAACCATAAAATTGTACCCATTTTTAAAGTTAAAATTTTTTTAAGAATATTAGACGTTATTCCAAAAAACCAAACTTAATCACTAATATTGATTATCAGAAAATAAAGTTTTATAAATAAGTATTTAATCAGGCAATAAAATTTTATTTTTAATGTCTTTAAAACTCCAATTTTTTTTTTGATAAGCTGTGTCAATTTTTTCTCTGTCATTTTACGATCAATAAAAAACATCGGCCGTGTTACAGTGTTGATAAATTACAAATATAAAATTTATTATTAACAAGCCAATAATATAAATGTCAATTAATTTTCTCCGGAGTTTAATATAAATATTAAATTAAATAAATGTAATAAAGGACGGAGATTAAAAATCAGAGGAACGTTATAATATCTGTACATTGTTTAATGAACGTGTACGAGCAATTATCGAGACGGTATACGATCCCATTACAGGAGATCAGTCTTTATCTCATCAGTATCGTAATTCCAGGGGGATACATTGATAATTAAATTTTGGAGATTGCTCGCCGATTATTCCGGGCACCGTCCACTCAGCCGGACGCCGATTATATAATAATATAATCTTGGACATCACTCCGAGATATTAAATTTATTTTTAAGAATAATTCTTTCAATTAATATTAATTAGCAACTTTGCTGTCACTTGTGACTTGTGAACTATAAAAAATTAAAATTTTACTTTATTAAATAATAAATTTTGTTCTTTAAAAATTTTTTAACATAAAATCCTGGAACTATAAATTAACAGTTAATATATAATAGCAAATTATACGGAGTTAATTAATGAAGTTAATTAAATTGCGAATTGTAGGTACGGTAACATTTATTAAATAAAAATATTAAAATATCAATTATCTGGCGTAATAAATATTAAAAATGAATAGATCCTCGAGAGTATAGTATGTAGCCGGACTGTATCTGTTATCGATTAAACATTAATTAATTGTTGCAAGAGGTCGTATTAAATGTCACTGGTATGTATCTACTTCGTATATAATATCCCGTATCTACTCTACATTGATGTGCGAGTGTGTAAAGTGTGTTGGTGTGCTATTCTAATGGGTGTATGATGCTGTCCAGGTCGGTGAGCGGTACATATCCAGTGGGTGTTTAGGCCGTGGTTGTGCGGCTGCGTGATTCAGAAGCAGCGAATGCTTATCACTTTAATGGATTACACTCACGAATCTCTCCGTGAGATATAGGATCATTATGCATAGTGTACAAAACAGATACACTAATGCATAAGTATAACTTTATTTTCTATCTACGTTATTTATTATCCTCCGTTCAAGAATAATGTTGCATAAATAATAACTTTTTTTTTATTGGGATTTATTTACGAGATGCAATTGGGAATTTATGGACGAGCCACCAATTATTGACGTTAAATTTATTAGAAATAGTTATAATGATAATAATAAAAAGATAAAAGGAAAAATGAATAGTAAGAATACAGAAACAATGGGAAGAAGAATGAGAATATGCTTAAGAACGGGGAAATTACAAAAATAACAACAGAAGAACGAAATTTACAAGAAATTAGGGAACAAGGATTGGAACAACACAAACAAGAACAATAACAAAAAAATAGAAACAACGAGAACATAAAAACAACAGGAACAAGAACAAGAACAATGATAACATAAAAACAACAAGAACAAGAACAAGAACAAAGAAAACAAGAACAGCAGGAACAATAACAAAGACATCAAGAACAATAACAAATACAACAAGAACAGCAAGAACAAGAACAAGAACAAAGACAACAAGAACAGCAAGAACAAGAACAAAGACAACAAGAACAACAAGAACAAAGACAATGAGAACAGCAATAACATGAAAAACAAAAATAATATCATGAAGAATTCAAGAACAACAAGATTATAAAAAGAATAAGAACTAGAACAACAAGAACAAAAACAACATAAATAAGATCAACAAAAACTGGAACAACAAAAATACAAAAATAACAAAAACATGATCAACAAACAAAAGAACGACAAGAACATTAGAACAATAAAAAATGGAAGTAATCAAAATAAAAACAATACTAACAATTACCCCAACAATAAGAACAACAATAATAATAATAATAATAATAATAATAATAATAATGATAAAATGACTTGATTATAAAACTTAAGTAACATCTTCCAATTATTAAACTTGAAAGTTGTAATATATAATATGTAAAATGAATTTTGGGTCATAAATAAAGTATCCATCCTCCTAACTCGTTTATCAGCCAATTTATAAATCTCCGGGTAATATACAAAGATATAATATCCTTATACACTTACCTTAAGGCTCGTAGCCTCGGTGTTAAGCGCGTTAATAAAATAATTTAAAAGTTGAGCAATAAATTCACAAATTAATCATCTTTTTGTCTCTTAGGTCTTTGTAACACGGGTATCGTGTGGAAAAAGTTAAAAAATGAAAATGAATAAATAAACCAAGCGGGTTCGGAGTTCACGCGTGAAATTTGCCGTTGGTTCGTAAAGCTTTCAAGTTTTTGCGATAAACCAATAAAGCAACAAGATATCGAGGCAGGTGCAACGTGGGCGGTGAGTTACCGCTCGGGTCATGGGTCATTATAAACCCACCGACGAGCTCCTCCATTATCTTTTCTCCGAAGCTCATGTGCTTGCCTTTGCTTTATTTATCCTTTTTTCCCATAATTTTAATTTCATTTTAATCCTGCGTTTTATTAATCGACCCGAGGTACCCCATTCATTTTATTTCTCCCACTCCTTGAATCTTAATAATAATTCAATTTCAAAATTTCTTTTAATAAATTTAAATAATTGTAACAAATTTTGTTTTTGTGATTTCATTGAAAGAAAATTTTGATATATTTTAATAAAAGTGAATTTTTTGTCCCAAAAAAAAAAAAATTAATTCAAAGCTTGAATTTACAAACGAGATTTTTTGCGGACTGCAACCGTCAATCCTTGAGCAAGAGGCGTCATGCTTGTTTAATCTCTTACAAGTTGGATCTCGAATCAACTAATGAATTTAAAATGATAGGGTTGAAATAAAGTTTTTCAGCGACTTGGGGCCGCCCTTTCCGTGCTTTTTCATACGATAACTCCGCCTGCTGCTCATGTCGAAGTTAATAATAAACATAAATATTTCATCCGTCCACGTCACCCGCTATTTTTGTAAAAAAACCAAAAAGTTTTTAACTTTTTATCATTTAAATGCAAATATGTATCGAATTTTCGTGAAAAACCTTTTAAATTGAATAAAGCACGTGCCTAGTCGATGGACCCCGCAAATATCCCCGCAAAATGTGCAAGCCAAAGTTGGATGAACTTTATTTTATTTAGGCTGCAGAGGGAGAGGGGCGGCTGCCGGCAAATTTACTTTTAACGACCTCTACTCGCTTGATACACATTATTTTTCAGCCACACATGCTGAAACTTTGATGTGTTTTACACACTGCATTTTACATCATCAAGTCCCCGTTTTTTTTCGAGTTTAAATTGTTTTAGATTTCTTAAATCACTTGAGAATTATACGGTGCGATCGCGAATGCTAAGTGAATTTTGGGTGTGCAATTTTCTTTTTTTTTTTTAGAAAAGAATGTTGAATTTTTTAGAGATCTAGAAAAAAACATTTTTAAGATAATTTAAAAATTTTTTTATTAATTTTTAAAGTATAAAATAAAAAATTAATTAATAAATCCATTAAAAAATAAAGTAAATTCTTGATATTTATTGTTGCAAGTCTAATTATAGATTTATCAACGCAGTGATACAATAAATTGATTTTTAATGGATCATAGAAAGATATCGCTGAAAAGAAGCGGAAAAATAACACGTCAGCTTGTTACTAAACAATATTGGATTTGTCCGAACGTCAATAAAGAAACAATTTAAGCTACCGTATTAAAAGAATTTTGATAAAAAATTCTTCACTCATAATTTTTATCACAAAAAATTATCAGTCATTAAGTTTGTTTTCTTGGAATAACATCTAATATTCTTAAAAAAATTTTAACTTTAAAAATGCGTTCAATTTTATGGTTAATTGTAATTAATATGACAATTCAAATTTATGGTATACAAATACCACTTTGGCAACTAAGACCCGGAAATACATTGAATATAACCACTTTAAAATTGACAACCGTGGAATATTTACACTCTGTGTTCAACGATTACTATTTCGGACAGATGTTAATTGAAGACGACGACTTTTCATCAGGCTGTAAAATAAATTACAAGCGAAAAATGTGCGCCTCTCTAGACTCTCTGAAGCCGCTTTTGTACCCCGATATCTATCTCGGCGATGATAAATTAGATGCATCGGGATTGAACAGTTCAAACACTGAAAATCGAGGGTACTTTGACGCCTTCAAGAATTATTTGGACGAGAGCAAGTACTTGTTTGGCCTGGTCCAGATTTGTCGGGTGATAAAAACTCAAACTTTATACATTCACCCGCTGAAAATCCGAGACTTGCCGATTGTTAATGGAAATATAGTTTACAAGATTCAAAAACTGCCGTTTGGACTTTTGAGATTCAGAAGAGGTCTTGAAAGTCATTATGTGTCGTCGATAAGCACTGGCAATTGTCTATTTCAAGTAAGTAACTCTTTTTGTCAATAAATCAATGCGAGGTTATAAAATCTCAAAATTCTAGGCTAAATACTGAAGACACGAAAAAATCATATCCACCTTTAGTATATGAAATTTTATTAATTACAAAAATGGTTCTTATCAGTTTGCCGGTATCTCTAACCGTTCATCCAGAATTTGAGCTCAATATAACTCTTTAAACCAAATTAAATTTTGACTTGAGTTTATTCGAAATAAAAACAACAAATTGAAGCGACTAACAATTTTTCTGGTTGTTATTCATACAGATCTACGTCAACACAATCGACGTATGCGAAAACATTCCAGACAGATATTACATCAGCAAACTAACGAGTTTCTTCTACTCACCAGTGTTCAAAAGTAAAATCACAAGGATCAATGAAGGCCACCACTTCGAAACTGATCCCGAATTCTCCAATTCAGACGAATCTCTTTACAACTCATTGTCCTCCTTCAGCAATCTGATGAAGAACCATAACAGCAGAGAGCTTGTTTTAGACTTAAAATTACTTCCACTGCCAGAAGCGCCCAAGTTGTCACGATCGATTGTTGGACATCTGGATGTAAGACCAGGGGATGTTCTCGACCAGTATGATTTCACCAGGATCTCTTCGTCGCTCTTGAGTAACAGCACAACAGACAGCGTTTCTCTATCAGCACCAGTATCTTCCTTCAGTTATGGCAACTGCTTTGAAAACGACGCTTCTTCTGAGTCTTTGATCAAATCCAGAAATGAAACCTTGGAATATAATTTCACATTCGACTTATTCGATGACATGGTCAAGCAGAATAATTACGGAGTGAAGGCTAAGTATTTGACTGAAGATTACAAATGCTACAAAGTTACAGTCTGTTCTGGACTTTACGAGTCACAAATGTCGAAAATGCCTTCTGTTAGAGTCATCAGCTTAGATAATTTCTTAGGTGATAGTCGTAGGTACAATATCCTGCACGATGATCTTGTTCTGATGCGACTTTCAAATCAATCCAGACTTTATTACGTTTCTCGGATGTATTTTGGCAACTGCTTGTTTCAGGTAAGTTTCATAATAATAATCTTAAGTCTTATATTTTTAGACAAATTCAATAAAATTTTGGGATTTTAGGCTCAGATGTACCCATCTTCAACCTCAATTGAAGACATTCAAAACCGGCGACAATTGCCAGTGTACAATGGTCAGATAATTTCAGCAAGTCGTAATCAAACTCTAGAAAATTTGATCGAAAGAGTTGTTTCTAATTATGATAACAGTCTTGCTAACAATGTTTTGCAAGTAATTAATAAGGTTTTTGTCAGTATGATTACAGATCAAGTTCCAATAATACTTGAATTGAATGTTATCCATTGAGTTTTCGTTCTTTTATACATTATTTTATGGAAATTTTCGCAGGAATAATAATAAAAAATTTTCATTATTTTAAAATTGTTCAAAATATTATTAACATAAATTTTGAGAGCAATTTTGGTAAAAATAAATATTTTATCACTAACTTTGTTATTATTTTTGATAATTTTTCAAAACTTACCTTAAATTCAAGCTTCTGGACCAGAATACCCCCCTTTATGATAATATCGATAAAAAAAAAATATTGTAGCTGCAGAAGACATTGCAAAAGCCAGAAAAAAAAAAGTTGAGTTGATATAACTGATTAAAAAAGATAAAAGATGAAAAGGCTTAACAAATGTTGTCATTAATTAGTTAATGAACCTTCGAAAGTGGTGGTACTCGGTCCTTGTTGAGGTAAACTGACAACATTTTCTATCAATTCAGAATAATCGTCCAATTATCGTTATCTTGCGGAGCGATACAAAGGTATCAGCCTCGGGATCTATAGAATCTAACCGATCTGGGTCCTCGAGCAAAAATAATCCTTTAGGAGGTTGTCGTCAGCCTGACTTTGGATTAATTTAAAGCCGAGTTCTTAAAATGGAGACCAGCATTAACCTTATCCAGAATTCAAAGTCCCTCGATTTATATCGCATTAGATTGTTATCCGGCAAGATTCAACCCATTTCAATCGAAATAACGCGGACTTAATTACGGAAAGACGTCATTCATTAAATTACCCGTTAAAGACCTCAGACTGGTCACTCGATCACAATCTAGACAATTGCTCGTTTTCATAATTAATTGGATCGTTCAACCGGAATAAATGCTCCCGTCTCATTCAAATAAAACGCATTGACAAACGATCCTTTTTTCATTCCAAGAATCCTATGTTTTTTATTTAATTTCACTTTCTGGGGGTTTATTTTTGGTGATTAATAGCTCTTAGTCCTTTCCAAGTTGCTGGATGTGTTTTAAAATTTTATTGAAATATTTGTTTTACTGGATTATTATTTTAGGAAGATCAAATTTCAAGTTGAAGTCAATTATAAGTCAGAATATTGAAGGATAGTCATCAAATTTGAATATAATCCATTTTTTGGTTGAGAATTTTGAAGGAAAAGTCATAAAATTGAAGAAAAATTAATGTACAGCTGAAAATATTGAAGAAGAAGCCATGGAATGTAAAACAAAATTCATTTTTCGATAAAAATGTTGAAGAAAATGCCATCAAACTTGAAAAAAAAAAAAAAAAAAAAACAATTTTTAGATGAAAATATTGATAAAAAAGCTACAAAATTTGAACAATATTCATATTCAATGGTCAATATTGGAGTAAATGCTATTAAACTTGAGCAAACGTCATATTTAGACAAAAATATCGAAGAAAAAGCTATAATAAAATTTGAATATTCAGTTATAATGATACGAAAAGCCAAATAAATTTTTATTGCTGATAAGATTATTAAAAAAAATCAAAAACTTTGAATCCTCTAATGATCAACTACCATAAAATTCATTCCCACTTTGCATCTATAAAAAAACCAATCCTCGATCATCTCCCAGCAACAATACATCCGTGCTATAAATAAAAATATTCCACGCTATTTTTGGCGATAGAAAGGCATCGTTCCTAATAACCATTCGAAGAATTTATAACCGTTAATTACTCCCTCGATGGTTAGAATCCCACATCTTTTTATAAACACCAATCCAAGGATCGAATTCGTTAACACCTGCGGTAAATCCAAGCCGTGTCATTTTTGCAAATTGATTGGTTCTCACCGTGACTTTAAAGATTAAGGATTGAGCATATAGCGGCCAGCAGAAACCCAAAAATCCAAAAAATCGATTTGCATTATCCACTAAATCACAAAAGGAGATGCTGAGGCCGGTAATTATGTTCGGTGAGCCGAATTGGCCTCGGCGATTAGTCATATATGATTTAAGAATTCGATAGTTAACTCGTTACGATTGTCCGAGCTAACGGCTCTCGTCCCAAGGTATATTGTTTAAGGGTGTAATTAAAAACTGGTGTAACAATTATAATCGCATTTGTCGGGGGCTAATAGCGGGTTGCTGGCTCCGTCGTGGAGCATCATCGGATTTTAGTAAATAGGTACGTCTCAATTAGCGGAGACTACCTTTCGGTTAATTGCCGCTGTTTCGATGGAATGTTACTCGCTAATGCAACGTCTGTACTTGCGGTTATTTATATCTGTATCTAGATCCATCCTGGCTGGTGTTTGCTCGAAAATACTTGCACTTATTCGTTGAAAAGAGTAATTACCAAGGAATTAGAGCGGGTAATTTTAGTGCGCGAATTACGCGATAAAGAAACCATGTGTCTGGAATTCAAAGCTCGGTTGCTCTTCCAGTAAGGATTTTTGTTTTTCGCTGGATGACCACTTGCTGGTTCGACCCAATTTGGAGGCTCATCCCACAATAACAAAATTCTTAAGTAGAAGGTCTTGTAAAAAAATTTCAAAATTTTTTGGACATTAATAAAAAATATCCCACAAAAAAAAAACAGTGTCACTGTAAACTTATGCCATCTGTTGACACTATCGTGTCTCCAAATTTTTACTTAAAATTATTTTGATGGTAATCTTCCGAGTTTTTTGATAAATAATTGACCTGAGACAAAAAGCAAATAAGTCTTTCCATCTAAAAACCTAAATTCACTTAGTCCCAAAGGATCATTACAAGAGACGCAGCAGCAGACTCGGACACAAGTTGTTTTACTCACTACGAGCGAATTCCATCTCGAATCGGAATGTCGTCGGTTAGTTAGCTCGGGCATTTACGTCACCGCGGCAAAAAAAGGGCCTCTGTCCTCCTCGAGGTTGGATTTCGCGAGAGGCGTGCTGGAGATATGCAGATCAAGTAAACGTACGTTTGGACAGACGCAGGTGCCTGTCAGGCCTCGGCAAACATACTTTACTGCAAAAGGACCCAGGAGAGCTCCGGGCCTTGACGTCTTTGGGCCTCGCCGCCTGGGACTGTCTCGGGCCAGCAACAACCTCTAACTGACGCCTTAGAGGGCGCTGATTGAAGTATTTATTGCCCTCCAAGGTTCGGCTCTCATGTCGCTGTAATGATCCGCTTTGCATAAGGTTCATCTCGCTTTCCTCATCTCGCCTCTTCTTCATCCTCTGACAATTCAGCGCCGGATTTCGACACCACATTCGCCACCTAATTACCCTCCGTCGGGTTTATAAATAATTTTTTTTTCCTCAATTGTCACTTTTTTTTTCAATTAGAAAAAAAAATTTTTCTGCTACTTAATTATTTTTTTAATTATTAATTTTTTAAAAAATAATTTTAAATCTTTAATTATTCTCAAATAAATTCTTCTGTGTGTTAATAAACAAATTTTATAATTAAAAAAAATTTTTTTTAATTTAGTTTAAGAAATTTCCGCTAGGTGGCTACGATTCTCGCAGTTAGAATTTACAAATATAAATATTTAACTACAAAATAAATTTTTCATAGATCCAGGGTTCGAATTCAAACCTATAATTTTTTTATGAACTGATAAAAGTTAATATTAATAATTAAGAAGCTTTATTAATTATTTTTTAACATTAAAAAATATTTATCAATAATTGAAAAAATTTTTATTTATATTTAATAAATCATTTTAAAATTAATTCATGTTTAATAAATAAATTTTTGTGTTAATAAATAAATTTAAAAATTAAAAGGTTAGTTAAAAAATTATCCGCAAGGTGGCTGCGATTCTCGCAGCTAAAATATTTAAATCTAGGTATAAAAAGTCTGCAAAGAGCCCAAAATTGAGTAGAATTGTCAGTCAATTTTGGTAGTATAGAGCCACGATCAATAAATCTGGCCTTCCCGGGATAATTGGGTTTACTCGGTCTCCGATCAATCCTATACTGTCGATGGGTTGTCTGTCAATGATCCTCAAGCTGTTGGCTCCCCTGTAGCCTGTTGGTGACGGAAAAAATCCCCTGACATCTACGGAGACAGAGATCTGCTCCCTGCATTAACATTGCGGCCTTATATAACCTGTGACAGGGCAAGGGCCCTCCAACCTTAGCTCCGGCATGGCTGATGCTTGAGATTGTCCTCGTCAGCGAACAGGTGGCCAGCAGGGATTTCACGGAAATTTAAAAAGGCCGGGGTTTTTATTTGCGGGCGGTTGATGGGCATCTCATGGGCCTTTTTGCCGTCAGTGCTGAGGAGGGGGACGTGTATGTAGATAATCATACGAAGATTTAACCTGCACAATGTACATGTGGGTTTTTTATGAATATTTATGGAAAACTTTCTATTTTAAAAAAGTTTCACTGATAATTTTTAATTTTCTCAAAATAAAAATTTTTTTTTGCTTAAAAAAATAATTAGGAAATATTTTCTTGAATATTTTATTGAAGGTTCGATCGAAAATCTTGGACATAAAACACAAAGATGGAATATATTTAAAGTTGTAGCTTGGACTGACGGTAAACTGTAACTGTATCTGTTGGTGAGCTTTGCTCGATCGTAAATTCATCTTTTAAGGTATACTCTTAGCATGATAGTCTCTCAAGAGAATGGTCTGCGTCTACCGTCTGCATATACGTCGCTTATACATTAACATTAGTGAGGCGGATACTTCTTAGCGGCTATTGAGATTCATTTATTATTCAGATTTATAGCCCAGCTCGGAGTGACTCCCACAGATCGGCAGGTCTTTGCAACTCTCAGGAGTCACCGTCTACACACACTTACATCCAGGCTGATATTATAGCCAACGAAGAATCGCGGACATGTTAAGAAGCCCCGTCTGAAGTTCGACGTTTTGCATACGACACGATCTTGGCCCCGATTTGAATGAAACCGCATAACAAGCCGCCCTCGATGGAGGTCCTGCGTCCTACAGATCACCGAACTCCACTGTGAATTTAATACTCATTGTTGTCTCTTTTTCCTCCGAAAAAATTTTCTGTGAGTTTTACACAGTAAAAAAAATTCACTTGAGCTAAGAAAATATTTTTCTTGCTTTAAAAAATAAGTAAATTGATCCAAGAAAATTTATTTAAGTCAAGAAAATTTTTTTGTTTCGAGAAAATTCAGCCTCTTGCTCCAAAAAATTTAATTCTTGATAAAAGTAAATTTTTTTGTCTTGAGAAAAATTTTCTCTTGCTCGAAAAAATTAAATGTAAAGATAGAAGTAAATTTTAATTAATATTTTTATTGATTAAAATGTCACATAAGAAGATCAAATAATATTCCATTATTTTTTTTTTCAACACAACTTCGGTCACCCGAAAATTTTCTTGTGCCAAGAATTTTGTTCTCCAGTCAAGTAATTTTTCTTTCTGTACAAAAGTATAGAGGAGTCTTTAATATTTTATCTATTTCTTAACTCTAAAGATTATCGCGTTTTTTATTACAAACCCAGCTCACGGTTTTTATTCTGTCCTATGAATATGATTTAAATTGGATGGAATAAATTTACTTAAGCCGCGGAGCAGCTAATCGAGGTTTTAGATTCTTCTATGAATTATCTCTTTTACGGATTTTATCAAGTTTACGAGGATAATAATTGATGGCTTGCAATAAAAAAGGAATTTTTGCAACAAATCCAGGCTTTTTAATCGAGCATACAGGCACTAAACTTTAATATAAAAAAAAAAAATGGGATAAATATTAAAAATATGAAGAAATGAAAAACTAAAAATCCATGAGAAATTCTATGTAACAATTACAATTATAATTACAAAGCCTGGGATGACAACCGTGATAGCTAGAATGAAATTTCCGGAATTGTATAATGCCGTAGAAGAGTGACATGGACACCGACATAAAACGCACTTAACCCGTCGAGGCTCGTGTGTATCATCCGGACATATCTCCAGTAGCTGGTCACAAAACCGGCGACCTTGTCAAAGCTTTTTCCTCCAGCAAAAGTTAATTCTGTATAGCAGTTAGCCGGTCTTTTTTAATCGGACTGACTGTTGTACCGACGGTATTTTGATGAGAACCGGGACAATTACAATCACAGTAACGACTCGATCCTTAAACCGGAATTACTATTTGAATTAGCCGTGAAAGCAAGCCCTAATGATTCTTAAGGAGCAAAACAGGCTCGGGCCTCGCTTTGTAAGAAACCGCCGCGGTTCCAGCGGAGGCTAAAAAATCTACATTTATATAAAAGTATTAATGAAAATCATTAGATTTCTTTTTGTTGGGATCTATAGATGGATAATCAGCAGTTTTCATTCATGTTTTACAAGACACTGGATGTCGATGTTGATTCTTTCGAGCGCAAAAACTCCAGTCCGAGTGAATGGAACAAATTATACGTGGACTAAAACGGAGGCCAGAAGAAAATCGACATGATATCGTAATCTTTGGCCATTGATTTAATTAGTAATTAATCAAGATGTTCGCTTACAATTTTTAATGTCGAAATATTGTTAACCAAAGTCATGAAAAATTCACGAGCTTTTTTGGTCTACACACAGAAAGAAAAATTACTTGACTGGAGAACAAAATTCTTGGCTCAAGAAAATTTTTTTTTCCTAACGGTATAATTTTATAGACCAAAAAAAGTTTCAGTTCGAAATTTAAATTGTGAAAGGTCGTTTAAAATTTTTTTTTTGATCTGTCCTTTAGAGGAATAAATTATTAATTTAAAAAAATTTACCAAACTCAAAAGTAAATTATTTTTCTAGTTAAGAAATAACCTAACCCCTTCTCTAGAACACAACAATCCAGTCACGCGTGGCACGCTCTCCACACGTGGTTCACGCGTCAGCCACTCGTATCGCCTCGGCAATTTCCGCGAGCCGATGCCTCCCACGTGTCCTACTCGAGCCGATCGTGTCCGGCGCGCGACCTCTATATCCCGAAGCTCTTCTCCTATTTTTCCGAAAAAATTCTATTCGATCATTAAAATTCAATTAACCTTTCCCCTTGAATTAAACCGACATTACCAAAATGAATTTAAAGATCCTCCACTTAATTCGTAGGTCAAATTACCTCCACGGTAATCTCGAGGTCAGTTAATTTCAGCAATTAGGCTCCGCAACAAACTTTTACTTTATTTTTAAATTGTTTTATTTCGCCGTAAACTTTCGGATAACAAGCTCTAATCTATTTTTTCCTCAATTTTAAATAAACTCCGTCTATATATAATTAATATTTTATTTTTAATATTCAATCCTAAAAAATTAACTACGCTATTATTTTTTATTACCGTCATTTAATTTCAATTTTCTCCAAAAATTTATTTAATATTCAATTTTTATTTTAATTCTCTACCTCCAATTATCGTTAAAGAGATCAAGACAATTAAGAGGCTTTGCATTTATAATGCGCACATTGATTTTTGTTTCAAATTAAAAGACCAGGGTTCGAATCCATCTCTCGGTTTTTTTTTAAACCTTCTTTAATTTTTTCGATGGTAAAAAATTAAATCTTGCTTATCGGCCTCTGATTTATCTTCCGAAAGGTAAATTATCGCTTGTAAGTACCGCAGGAATTTTTCTTACCTTCAAGTTTGATCTGGCGGTCGGGAAAAAAAATTTCTAGTCGGTAATTAATCATGAAATAATTTTTTTTAATTAAAATAAAGCATAAAAATATTTTTTATTTAAATGAAAATTAAATTTGTTCAGTTGGGAGATTAATTAAATTATTTAATTTAAATTGTACAATTGTAAGTGTGAGGTAACAAGGTCCGGACGTTGTAAATGCAAAATTATTGTCCCTATGATCGTAAAATCGACCCTTAATAATTTTTGTAGCGTAAATTTATTTAGTCTTTTTTACCGACAATACTTTACAGGTATTGCTAGCAAGCGTGCCAGGTGTTGAAGCATCCATGGGAATTATGCTGATAACTCATCGCAATTCTCACGCTGGTCCAATGTGTTTTTATTGGGAGGGGGTAATGTGTATCGCTATCTGGGGTGTGTGTTTTGGTGTCTTTAATTAGAGGCGTGTGGAATCATAACACTTTTAGATTATTTTTTTTAAAGAGTTTTAGAGAAAATTTTTAAAATTAAATACGAATATTAAATTTATTATCGCATGAATTAAATTTTTGAAAAATATATTTGGCTATTAAATTTTTTTTTTCCGGAATTTAGAAGCATTTATGCTCGAAAAAATTAATTTGGATCAAGGAAATAATTTTTAAGAACTTCATTTTGTTGATTTGAATAAAAAAATTTTTAAACTAAGAAAATTTTCCTTAAATCGAGAATTTTTTGGCTCAAAAATTTTTCTCTTGATTTAAATTAATGTTTTCATATTTTTTTTATAAAATTTATTAATTTTAATATTTTTTTTGAATTTTAATTAAAAAATCATCTATCAGAAAAATTTATTTTTAGCAACTTAGTCACGAAACATTTATCATTGAACATAATAAAAATAATTCACATCGTTGTAAAAATAAAATTTTCTCACGTTAGTTAATTAAACATATGTCGCTTACAGACACCTGTAACTTGTAACACTATTTATATTCGAATTGCTCTTTATCCCTCGAGTCTATATTACGGACTACAATTCTTTCTACTTAAATTAATTACTCTTTTATTTTTTTATTATTATTAATTTTTTTTTTTAAAGACTAATTTTATATTTTTCAGTCAAATTTATTTTTAATGACAAATTTAGATTAATTTAGAGAAAAAAATTGTTATATTAGACTGGACAGCCAATAAAAACTAAAAATATAAATTATTATTATTATTTCAATTTTTTTAATGTTTTTTTTTAATTCGCAGTTTTTCGCGGATTTCTGCAAAATAAAATTTTTAAATGAATCAAGGCTTATAAATTCTTAATTTAAAAAGAATTTAATGATCTATTAAATACTGTAATTAAAATTTTTTGTTATTTAGATTGTCTATATTATTATTTTAATGTATCGACACAAAAAAAAACCGCATCTGTCGTAAAATCTCACGAGAAAAAATAAAAATAATTTTCTAAAAACAGAAAAGCACCCTGATGACATAAAACTAGTCGATTACCCCAAATACAAACACGACAATATAAAAATAAAAATAAAAATAAAGTCCTCGTGCAACCCCTCAGGCATCTTCCGAATAAAAATAAATTCCAGCATATGTACCCAGGAGATTCCCGCGCATTTAGCACCCCAGCAAAGAGCACATGCGGTGACGTCATGCCCAGGTGACGTAAACGTCAAGATGGGACCCGACTCGTGGGACCCAAATTCCTCCATATGCTATTAACCGGAGTAGTGTGTTAAGTTAGGGGTGCTGGAATTTTTCTCCAGTATATTTATGTGGAGAAAGGGCTCATTGTTGATTCTTGATTGTTATTCAGTCTTAGATCCTCGTGGCGATCGTCTGCGTTCGCCAAAAGTAAAATAGGCCAGAGGGGATCTAGTCTCGTGATGCAACACACGTGGGAAAAGAATCGGCACGCGTAGGACCGCACCTGGAATCTTAAATGGATAAGAGATTCTATTGTGTTTAATGTAATCCACAAGATTTTTAAAATCACCCTTGTGTAATGCATACCGTTTGCAAAAGTGTGTCCTTTTTTGTCAATATTCTTTTTTTTGGGCGAGTGTTTGGATCAAGATGTGAAATATTGTGAATTTTAGACATTTAAGTAAATTAAAGTCTATTAAAAAAATTTTTTAAGCTGAAAAAAATTAATTAGTTTAAAAAAATTAAAAAATTAGACATTTTTTTTATCGTAAAAATTAGGAATAATTTTTTTAATAGTTTGGCTGATAAAAAAATATTTTGAAGAATTTAATAGTTTTAAATTACTAAAAATTTGTAGTTAAATTTTTTTCCTTGATTTTAAAGCAAATTCTTAAAAAAATTTTTTTTTTCTAAGATTTTTAATTACTAATAAAATTTTGATAAAATCTAAAATTTTGTCTCAAGTTTAAGTATGAATTTTTAAAACTATAAAAAAAATATTTCATTTTATTTAATAAATTTTTAATCAAGCCAAAAAATTTTTATTAAATTTTAAGTTTGTAAAAATTTTTAAATTAAATTAATTCAAAAATTTTTCTTCTTGATTTTAAATAAAACTAAAATTTTAGTTTTATTTAAGATTTTTTATCATTAAAAATTTTTTAAAGTAAAATATTAATAATAATTTAAAATTCATTTAAAAAAAAATTTATTTAATTCTAAAAAGAAAAAAAAAATTTTTTTTATAATTAAAAATCATTTTTCATAATCACATCCTGGGTGTGGGTTATAATTTGATTCAATATACCAAAATCCGTTTAAAAGACGTTAAACAAACGCATCCTGTATAACAAACCTCCATAAACATAATAAATATCCAACGAAATGAACTTGTCGAGCGTCGGAAGGCAGAGATTACCAGAAAACAATAAGAATGGGTAAAGAATCTCAACGTTTATGCCATATGTCCAATGTAGAACATTTAAGGGCGACAAGCCTGGGTGACCAAAGCGGGAACCATGACGTAGATCTAGCAGTTCTGATCGCAGCTGCATGAGACGTTAGCACTAAGAAAATCGATAAAACGACCTTGGTTATAGTTGTATCAAGTATTAAGTGTAGGATAAAAGTTGTAGTTAGTTGTTATGTGTACGGCAGGTGACGTCGGTCGCGTGCCAGCCCCTCTTTCTTTTAGATCGCAAGAAAACCGTCTAACGTAATCCATTGTCCTTTCTCTGCTCTTCACCGTGTGTACTATATATAAAATACCCCCTCTTTTCCTTACAGAAGCCGACACGCTTCCCCCTCCCCGCACGCGAGGGCCTCAGTCCCTTTAACACGTCACACATCTGAGCCTAAGGCCCACGTCACTGATTTTTTATCGATATAGCCCTTCAATCTTTCGTCAACAATCGATTATTGATTTAATTGATTGGTTTCATCTCAAATGAGCTTTATAAAGTCTAATTGTCCATATATGATCATATAAAAAATTTTATAGGTTCATATCTGGTCTTATATGGTTCAATATACTCATATATAATTTTTATATGGTTTTATATGCCCATATCAAGCCTCATATTGTCAAATTCTCCATAAATGATCATATAAAAAATTTTATAGATTCATATCTGATCTTATATGGTTCAATATGGTCATATATAATTTTTATATGGCTTTATATGCCCAAATAAGGCTTTATAAGGTCTAATTGTCCTTATATGATCTTATAAAAAATTTTATAGGTTAATATCTGATCTTATATGGTTTAATATGGTCATATATAATTTTTATATGGCTTTATATGGCCATATAAGGTATAATTGTCCATATATAATCATATAAAAATTTTTATAGGTTGATATCTGATCTTATATGGTTTAATATGGCCATAAATAATTTTTATATGACTTTATATGCCCATATAAGTCCTCATAAGGTCTAATTACCCATATATGATCATATAAAAAATTTTATAAATTTATATCTGGTCTTATACGGTTGGGTATGTTTCCGAAAAATCGAAAATAAATTAAAATCCCAAAAAAATAAAAAATAAATCGACAGCCCATTAAGACGGTCCTCTGTTTGTAAACTCCTGGGCATGTTAACAATTAGAGAGTCTACTATTTCTACTTGAACCCAGCAGTGGTCTCTCGAGCCTCAATCCTGAATCCCATACGAAAATGAGGCAGCTTCAATACAGCCACCTTGCGTCGGAGCATACGTATTCCTTGGTGAGAACAGTCGGCGCTACGCGTTCCCACCAGCGCTCGGTGATCTTCGGTCATCCCCGGGAAGTCTACTCCAGTTCTAGTCTCTCTTTGTCTCCCCACCCGAGCGACTGGGACCGTGTGGAAGAGAGGGGGGCTTCGAGTGGGTCCAGCTCGGGCCTGATCGGGCCTTGAACCCCTCTCTGGGCACTATTGGAGCCGGAGTGGGGGGCGTCAATGGCTCTACGGCACACATTGTTTGGATAACGTTTTTTCCGAGTATTGCTGTACATTGTTCGGCAAATTACTGATGACTGATGGGACTCAGCAATGCCGGCCGGCTGATTATTTAGTGATAGTTACTGAGGTAGCTTTATGTAAATTAATGTTACGTGTTACAGGAAATATTCTGGGTATTAACATTAAGTATTAACAGCGACATATCTAGGAATACAATACAGCAGAGGCTAGAAACTAACCATGCATATTTATTATTGATAGCTGGGAATTTGTCACTAGTTTTGGCTTGTTAACATTTACTAAACCGGCTTTAAATCACCTATGAATGTTTTAAGATACCGATGCTTGATGGCTAGTGTGAGAACTTTCAGCTAATGGTTACTTTAAACACAAGGCTTTAGGTTTATTTATAGTTTATAGATACCAGTATTATATTGTGAAAGTTTGCTGGATTTCTTTTTTAACAGAGAAGATACTAAAATTTGCAATTTAATGGCTTGATAACTAAAAATTGTTGAGTAATAATCCAAACCCGTAAAAAAATTATTTTAAATAACCTGATATTTATTTCCAAAATTAGATAATTGTAATAATTGACCTCCTTTAAAAAGATTTATTAAAAATTTTCACCACAAAAAATCCGAATTTTCCACGGCCCAAACAAACCGTGTGACTGCTGGCTAAAAAAGATTTCACATGCCCAAAATTTGAGCACAGAACACCGAAGATCCTTAATCCCGAGTGACCTGCTCATTAGCTTGAGATTAAAAGCTTGACCGTAGCCCAAAAAAATTAAGGGTTCTTTCCTCCAAGCCGCCCATCTCTTCTATTTTCTATTTATACTCTTCGGCTGTATACATGTCCGACTTGGGATCTCGGAAGCGGCTGGATGCACCTGCAGCTCGCACCCACGCTCTTCTCACAGTCTATAATACATTATTATACTGTATTATACTAGGATACTATTTCAATCCCAGAGTGTCGGAAATCCCGAATCTTCTTCGATCTTTCGACTTCCGCTTTTCACTTAAAACTCACCCCTGTAAGCTCTTTCGTTTGAGAATCTACACTCCCTGTGATGTGATAAGTGACTATTTTTATCGCCATGGATTTTTTTTTCTTTTTTTTTTTAATGCCACGCACAAATAAACAAAGCTTGGTGATTTTTTTTTAATTAAAAATAAAGTCGTGAGAATTTTATGGCATAGTTTTTTTTATACCTGACCGAAGTGCTTCCGGTTTTAATAAATAGAAGATATAATTCTTGTCTTTAAAAATAGGTCGATTTATAATTTTTTTTTTTTTTAAATATATTGACAATAATTTTTTTTAAATAATTTTTATCAATAATTTTCTTTGAAAAATTTATTTAAAAAAATTTTTTTATTGAGAATCGTAAAAAATTTTAATAATTAAGGAATGACTTTGTATTTTGTCTACTAATGATTTTTATAACGATATAAGCTCATATTGGAGTTACACTTATCGAGACCTTTCATTTAAATACCCACACGATTTTTTTTATATATTTTATATATATGATATTTATGAAATATATAAAATATATGAAAAATTGATGTGGGTATTTAAATGAAAGGTCTTGATGAGCATAACATCATTATGAGCTTATTTCTTAAAAATCTCCAATATTTAAGAAAATACACTGCAATTAAACAAAAGTCATTTATCAAAATTTATTATTACAAAAATTTTATTGATGCTTTTTATCAAGAATTTATAATTCAAAAAATTAATTTAATGATTTTTTTAGTTAAATTTTCACCCATAGTCAATTTATTATAATAAAAAAATTTTTAAAGCAATCTTGTTCTAAAATTTAACATTAATTTTGTTTTAAAAATTTTTTACCAAAAATTTTCTTGATTTTTTAAAAGATTAAAATTTGTCCCACCCAAAATTTTTCTCTAATTATAACTTGTACAGATAATCTATGAGCTCGCGATTTTTTAAAACTGAACTTGATAAAAAAATTTATCTCCTTAGATTTTATCTTAAAAATAAAAACCCTAAGACAAAAATTCCCACAAGAAACCTCCCACGACGCCCCAAATATATGAGAACTCTTTTCAACAAAGAAATGTATCGAGAAAGCATCGAATGTATAAATATCCGACTGCTGAATGTTTGCTCCTACAATATGCTATCTACCTGCGAGAAGAGACTCGGGTGACTCGGCAGTTTAGTTTTTAAAAATAAAATAAACCCCGAAGCTTCCAAGTATTTACATTTTATGCGTATCGGAATTGAAATAGAATAAAAAAGTAAAAAAGAGTTTCGGAATCCGGAGGGGTCGCGAGTCTTACGTGTGTCAGCCACGCGTAAGTGGTCACATAATCGATGCACGCGGCGGTCTGCTCTACTCTTTGCTTTTTAGTTTAGAATACGAGGGACCGTACGCAGATCGGCCTTATTGTGCCGGCATGTGAAGGGTGATTGCAGAAACGTGGGAATAACAGCCAGGTGATTGTCTGATTGTGTTGCATCGGAACTGCAAGCTGAGGAAGAAAGGAAGGAAGGAAGGAAGGAAGAGAACGCAGGAAGGAACTTGAGGAAGCTGGCGATTTATAAAAAAAAATGATGAAATAATTTTTTTTTTTTATGTATTAAATGTGAAATTATTATTATGATGCAACTAAAATTTATTTTTAGGAAATTTTTTATTTTTTTTTAATTAAAAAAAAAATTTTTTAATTTTTTTTTTTTTTTCAAAAAATAAAAAAAAATTGTTTTAGAATTTCTAATACCTTGAAATTGATAGAAATGTATTAATTTATTAAAAAAAAAAAAATTTTTTTAATTTTTAAAACTATAATGGAGTCAAAAAAGAAAAAATAAGATTTTTTTAGCACAAAAAGAAGTTTTCTTGATGAAATAATGGTTTTAGAAAAAAGTTTTTGGAACAAAAGTTGTAGAGAATTAAATTTCCTACAAAAAACATTACTATTTAATTGAGTTATCTCTGATAGTTTAAAAGTTATCATCAAAATAATAAAACAAAATAATATCAAAAATTTAGATTTTTTTTCAAAAAATTAGTTTTGACTTTTAATTGAGATTTTCGGACGAAATATTGATTTAAAAAAAAAATGTTTGGGACAAAAGTTGTAGAGTATTAAATTTTCTACAAAAAACGTTACTATTTAATTGAGTTATCTCTAATAGTTTCAGAGTTATCATCAAAATAATAAATTAGCATTAAAAAAAATATATTTAAAAAATTTTCCAAAAAAAAAAAAATAATTTCTTAAAAATTAAAAAAGCTTATCAAATACTAACAAAACCTATCAATTTGTCAAACAATAAAAATTAAGCGACAAAAAACTAAAAAATAAAGAACTGTAAAGAGTTGACGAGTATAATAAAAATTTGTTAAAATAATAAATGCGTGCAGTCAGTTGGATCGTACGATATAGTGGACAGGATGTCGGCGAGCGTAAAAGCATGCGATAGACACCAATATACCTCATAATACTCGTCCTCATCCACGTTAAAATAAATATAAAATATAAAATATAAATTTATATACTATACGTCCACAAATTCATATTCCAAAGCCCTATAAACTTTGTTCGAGCTTCTATTCTTCTTCCTATCCCTTTCCCACGTGTTCGCGGCATGACTAAACTCACACATTTACACACATATGTATATGTAATATACATTACACACGCCGTAAGTGTGACCGGCGTACGCAGCGCAATTAAGCAGCAAACAATTTTTAAAATCCGATTAATTTTTTCGAGACAAATAAAACAATTAAGATAAAATTTTTTTTTTTTTAACAAATATATGACCTACGTCACGTTAAAAATCGTTGTGATAACCTTGATAGGATTTATGATAACAACTCTGGTCTAGATAATACTTTTTATCATTAATTTAATTGATTTTATTATTATTTTTTTGATGAATAATTAAAAAATGGTTTATTTATTCAAATTTTTGATCCTAAAATTCAAATTTTAAATTCTGGGTTAAGAATTGAAAATAAAAAAAAATTCTCAGAAAAATTTTGAGCAAAAATTTTAAAAGCAAACTCAAATTTAACCGTCTTGAAAATTATCAACTTTGAGATTCATTTTTTTTTTTTTTTTTTTTAGATATTATTATTAGTATTTTTTTCTGTAAAATACCAGTTTGCTTTCAGGGACAAATGGTCACTCAAAAGTACCTTATTATGAGTTCATTGTCGAGTATATACAGCCCGAAATAAAACCATAAACTCATCATTTCTACGGCAATACATCCTTTAGTTAAAATAAATTTTCAAGGCAAAAAAAAAAATTAAATAAATAAATAAATAAAATCAAAACTTATTTGATCCTTGAAAACACGTGCTCGGCTTATGCATCTGCTCGACTTTTGTAAGCGATAATTGATAATTGATAAGTATAATTGTCGAGCGAGTTTATTAATCAGATAAAAATTTTTATTCCTGACAAAAGAGGCGATAATCTTTGGCATGTTTAATAAGTGGATTTTTTATTACTCAGCTGAATATAAAGCATTTATACACATACTCAAACGAGATCAAAATCGCCAGAGCCAAAAATTTATTTTATTTTTTTTTTTTACAACGATAAAATAGATCATACCGTGATGTTGTAAATCATAAGGGAGCTTTGTACGTCGGAAAAATTTTTAGGCGTAAATAAAGGAGACGACAATAGCTTAAAATTCTTGGCTATAAAAATTTATCTGTTTATTGCGGTGGCCTGGACACTCTCGGTGGAAAATAAGTAATAGGTAGTTACTGATTTTGTCAACAACTATTTTACCGCCTATGACTACATGTTAAGCGCTCTTGTGACCTTTAGTCTCGTTAGGATCCTCGACTTTGGACTTGGTCTATTATTGTAGACTATATAGATTAGATTCTAGCCTCTATAGAACCTCCGAAATATTTAACAACTATTTTTGTTATTTAATTAAGAATGTTATTTATTTTTAAATTTTATTTTACTGCAATCAGATTTTTTTTTAATTTAAACTATCATTTGTCTGGTTTTGATGATTTTTTTAATTAATTCCGTGATTTTGAAAATTTGAAAAAATTTTACATTAATATTTTTCGGGCTTTTTTCTTCAAATTATTTTTAAGCCGTAAAAGATAGCTTAAATCTATCAAATTTATGTTAAAATTCACTTAATTATCTTTGATGATTTTTTCAATTTATTTCGCAGTTGGGAAAATTAAAAAAAATCAAGAATTAATTGATAAAAAATAAATTTTACATCATTACTTTTTAATAAAATTTTTTTTTAATATTTAAACAAGAAATCTACGTATCCCTTCCCCTTCCCCTTTTGTCTTCTCAATATTTCGACCAAAAAAGCACTTTAAACTTTTTAAAAACTCCAAAAAAATTCTATAATAAAAATTTGTAATTTTAAATTTAAATTTTGGGAAATAAAAAGGGCGCAAGATATTTCTAAATAATAAAATTTCCAACAAAAAAGGTCTGAAATAATTTTCAATATTTGACCCAAAATTAAAAATTTGAAAATTAAGATTCAAAATTTCAAAAAAATAAACCAGTTTTCTTTTTTTATTTATTAATTTAATTATAAAATTGCAAGATAAAATAATAATAAGTTCCCACTAAATTGCACGTATGTCAAAGAATGTCCCATGTGTCGCGCGTGAATTCCCACACATCAACAGGTCTCATGAGGGCTAAACAGCTCCCCCCTTAAGTTAGGGCGCCCCTCCCCGAGAAAATCGGTCTCAGCCCCCTCCCTAGATGGATCGGCATGCGGTATTTGAGTCCGAAAACGTCAAACAGTTACTCGCCGACTCTCAACATTGATCCTCCAAATCTTCTGCGCTAAAGTCTCTAGACTAAATGCTTGTCAACTTAATTAATAATTGCAAATAAAAATTATTAAAAATATTTGTGAGTGTCAATATTCGTGCAAATTTGTGCTAATTAACCAGTGATTAAATGGTGGATTACTGCAAATACAAAATGTCAGGCAGCGATGAAGAATTTGATAATCAACCGCAGTCCGGAATGTCCAAAGCTGAATTACGCCGGGTAAATTTTTTTTTAATTTCAAAAAAAATTAAATAATCATTTTTGAGCAAGTTGTTAATTTAATATCGATATTACAGAGTAATAAACCGATTATGGAGAAAAGACGAAGGGCTAGGATTAATCAATGCTTGGATGAATTAAAGAGCCTAATTTTGGAAGCGATGAAAAAAGACGTAAGTGTGGGGTGGCTTTTTATTTAGACGTTATTTGATTAGGATCCAGAAGGACTTCCGCTTACGAGATTTAATGATCGTTTATTTGAAATCCTTCCTAAGAATTTTTTTTTTATAAAAAAATTGGACTAAAATTTTATTTTTTAAATTTAATTAATTTGTGGTTTTTTTAAATTAAAATTTTAGACGAAATATTGAGCTTAAAAATTATTTTAAAAAAAATGCCAATGTAAAATTTTTTAAAGTTTTAAAAATCACGGAATTAATTAAAAAGGCCTTTGGCCTACTCCTCAATTGAAAGCACAAACGTCTCTAAAGAGAAGGACATGCCCAGATGACTTCCGCTACCTGCTCTTTATTTTGTTTCTCATCAGTATCATATCCAAACACAAATACAACTCCAAAGTATACTATAACATAATACAATAAAATATAATATAGTAATAGCCGTCCATTTAATTCAGAGCGGTCGTAACGCCCCTCCGCCTCCGTGGGAACCTCATAATTATTTCAAAAGTACATAAACTGTCTATTTTGCTGCCCAAAACCGACTCAGGTTTCATCTTAAGAAAGCTCACATCATTCTATACGATAAAATGAATTTTCACGCGAGCAAGTCTTTTATTTGAAATTTATTTTTCAATAATAAATAATAATAAAAATTTTTTATGACAATTTTACATAAAATTAAAATTTTTTCACGATAATTTCATTATTATAAAATTCCTTAAAATTGATAAATGTTAATTTATTAAAATTAAGTTAGCCGACATTTAAAAATTTTTAGAATTTTTTTTATTGAAAAAATTGTTGCAAAAAAAATTTTTTTTTTAAAATTTAATTCACAAAAAAAAATTGAAAAATTACAAGTGCAATTTTTAAAAGATATTTTCTAGTTCTAATTTAATAATTAAAAAAAAATTAAAAACGTCGACGATCGAAAACAAGAGGTGATTTTCGGGAATTTCTTTGAAAAGGAAAATAAAGGAATTTGGGGATGGGATTATTTTTATTTTATTAAGGGTACATTAAAGATTATTCTCCTAAATTTTTATTAAAAAATATTTAATATACTACAAAGTTATTAACAGTCTCGTGGAGCACTAAAAAAAATTTTTTTAATTTTTGAAGAGGAAATTTTTTCTAGTGCTCTACGAAATTGTTAATAACTTTGTAATAATTAAATATTTTTTAATGAAAATTTAGGAGAATAATCTTGAATGTACCCTTAATAAAATAAAAAAAATTCGATCCTAAAATTCCTTTATTTTCCCTGTGAAAAAAATTCCCAAATATCAGCTAGTAAATTTTATTAAATAGAACTGAATGTTTAGTGGAAATTTTCGTGGGAAATTGATCGCCGATGACGCAAATTTAAAATTGCAAGAAAAAAAGAGGGGATGTATGAATGAAGTGTATTCTATTTCCTCGGAGATTACAGTGGCAGCTCTGAGGTTCCCACACACAACACAGTAACTCTTTAAACGACATCACATGTGTAACCGAGCTCTGGTTATGGTATAGCACTCCCACGCTTATTGTGTTGTCAAGGTGGCCTCTGCCGGGCGATGGAGAAAAACGAGGAATATCTTCGTCCATTTGAATCGCTCCGGATTTACACACTCACACGCCACTGGATCGCCTATTGGTGGCCAAAGGGCTGGGTTTTGGGAATTTAAAGCATAACCTGTAGTACCTCCTCGCCCCTCGGCCCTCTTCTTCTCCGCTGGACCAGTTTCGACCCGAGAAATCCGAAAATAAAAAAACACAAATAAAGAAAACGCGATGGGTCCTCCAAAACTAACGGGTTCCCACGATGGATTCATCACATGGGACTTCATTCATCTTTACCTGTATGGATCGCCGCATCTTTAATAAAAGATGTTGCGTGTGCTCACGTAATATTTCCTCTTTCGTTTTTAAGCGAGTAATTTTATGGCTATGTACTCGCGACCACATTTAAATCCTTTGGGATTTTTTTAGTTTTTTTATAACTTTTAAAATATCAGAGATAACTATATTAAACATATACATTTTTTGTTGGAAATTTAATTATCTACAACTTTTGTTTCAAACATTTTTGTCTAAAATTAATATTTCACCTAAAAATCTCATTTAAACATCAAAAATAATTTCTTGGGAAAAAATCTATATTTTTGAAATTTAATTTTTTTATTATTTTGATTATAACTCCGAAAATATCAGAGATAACTCCATTAGATAGTAACGTTTTTTGTAGGAAATTAAATTCTCTACAACTTTTGTCCCAAACATTTATTTTTAAAATCAATATTTCGTCTGCAAATATTAAGTAAACGTCAAAAAAAATTCTTTGGAAAAAAATTAAAATTTTTGATTTTATTTTGTTCTATTATTTTGATGATAACTTCAAAACTATCAGAGATAACTCTATAAAATAGTAACGTTTTTTGTAGGAAATTTAATTCTCTACAACTTTTGTTCCAAACATTTATTTCTAAAATCAATATTTCGCCTCAAAAACCAAACTAACAAATTCTTAAATTTTCAGCCATCGCGTCACTCCAAGCTGGAAAAAGCGGACATCCTGGAGATGACAGTGAAGCACCTGCAGTCAGTACAACGTCAACAACTAAGCGCTGCAGTAGCCACAGACCCAGCAGTGCTGACGAAATTCCGCACAGGTTTTTCCGAGTGCGCCGGTGAAGTGACGCGTTACGTGAACCACCTGGAGAACGTGGACTCGTCGGTAAAGCAGCGGCTGGTGTCGCACCTGAACAACTGCGTGAACAACCTGCAGCAGATGGCGCCGTTCTACGGGCACTACGTGCCGTACATGCCTGAGCGGCTGTTCCCGGACGTGAAAGTAGGGTTCCAGGGCGACTTCCACAGCGGCGACGAGAACAACAACGCCAGCGCGCGGATCCAGATCCCCAGCGGGGTCCAGCTGATCCCCAGCAGACTGCCCACTGGAGAGCTGGCCCTTTTGGTGCCGCAGTCCGCAGGAATTTCAGCGAACTTCCCGTTCTTCCCTCCAGCAAATCAGGAGCAGCCGAGGATCAGGAACAGCTCGGCCTTCACTCCAGTCCAGCGGTCCCACAGCCCCCTGCTCAGTCCCTCGACCTCCACCTCCAGCTTCGGCGAGGACCAGACCCCCGAGGCCAGGCACACCGAGTCCCCGGGCAGGTTCAAGGTCCCTGACCAGAGCTCCAAGAGCTTCTCCTCCCCCGAGACCCAAAAGGCCCAGATCTCCTCCTCCAGCGACAAGCCCTCCGCCTTCGTCAACCCCAAGCTCCTCGAAGAAGACTCCAGGGTCCGCCAGCCCCTGTCCGTCATCACTGATAAGACCTACAACAGGAGCTCCAATCCCCTGCGAAAGGATCTCAAGAGGCACAACTCCGACGGGCTCCTCGTCATTGCTGAGAAAAGGCCCAAGTACGCCGAACCCTCCAGCTCTTCTTTACATCCCATCAGGGAGTATGCCCACTCTGTTGAAGATCTTGCTGCGCCCATCAAGGCTAATAAGACCGCCAGTGCTAGGAATTCTCCTGCTGCCCATTCTGCCCACGCTGCCCAGGCTAATGGCGATATGTGGAGGCCCTGGTGATCTTTAATAAGAGCGTTAGAGTTAAAAATTCTCCTGCTGCCCATTCTGCCCAGGATAATGATCTCTAATAAGAGCATTGGCGTTTAAAATATCTTGCTGCCCAGGGTAATGCCCATATTTTAAGGCCCTGATAATCTTGTACGGACTTTTGGCCATTCTTTTTTAATAATTGCTTGATTATAATGGGCAGCAGTTTCCGAGTTTAGGGGTTGTGATTTTTGTAATTTATTTAAGATTTTTTTGATAAAAAAACAGTGAAAAAAAATTTCAGATAGTAACTAGTATAATCCAGATTACAATGAGTATAATCTCGGATAACATCCAGTATCATCTTGCAAAAAAAAATTTTTAAATACTGAAATTTTTTAGTTTAATATTTTTTCTTGAAATTAATAAAGCAACCCTGATTTATTCTAAATAAATATTTAAAACTTAAAAAAACTAAAAAATTGTGAAACAATTTATTAAAAAAAAAAAAAATAAAAAGGAGTTTGATTTAAGAAAAAAATTGTAAATGCTCTTAAAATTCCCGAAAAGGAATTAAAAAAAAAGCAAGTGTAAGCTTTAAACAGATGTACAATATTGTAAATAATTGTAATGATAATATAAATGATAAATATTCCAAGACTTCCACGCTATTGTTGTTTGACGGTCAGTTTGCAAGCCAATTTTAGTATTAGCCAAATGTGTTGTGATAAAATGTACGATTTATAAAAAAAAAAAAAGCATTTATAATAAATAAAAAAGTAAAAAATAAAAAGTAAATTAAGTTATTTGAATAGCCGTATCAAACGTTTTAATCCTTTTAATTTTCTTTTCTTTGCCTCCTTCTTTTCTTTGTTTTCGCCAGTTTCCACGCTCCTTTTTCTTTTTGTTTTATTTCAGCTTTTTTGTCTATGATACGGAGCAGTCTTTTATGTAGTTCTCTTTTAAGAGGTGTTAAGCATACCCGACTTTGCGGTCCCGTTTCGCTCTTTTTCTTTTTCCCGATAATAAAGGAATAAAAAGATCCAGAGAACAAGAATTTCAACCACCTGTTACGCCTCAGAAAATAATATAGTTAAGAGTTTGCTGTATATATATCTCCCCGAGTTTGATAAAATTTTTCAGTCAATTTATTTATTTATCCACCAACTTCATTACATTTTTATTTAAAAATTTTCTTTTATTTTTACCCTTGATATTTGACATTTTTCCGAGCCGAAAGCGGGATTCTTTTTACTTACTGAAAAACAGGATGGGATCGATAAATAAGTTTCACTTCGAAAACTCTGTTACAGTTTGATATCAATCGTGGTAATAAATTTCGTCATGAGCTTCTGCATGTCAACGCTAGGCAGCGCTAGCTGTCGGAATGTACTTAGTTGAGTTTTTAATTACACTGGCTGTTACGCGCCCACAGATTCCAAAAAATGAGCATTGAAAGTTTTATTTCATCGTCAAAAACAATTTTTTTTAAAAATTGCATTTTTTTATAATTGTCTTTTCATTGTTTTAATTATAACTTTGAAACTATTGGAGATAACTCAATTAAATAGTAACGTTTTTTGTAGGAAATTAAATTCTCTACAACTTTTGTCCCAAACATTTTTTTCTAAATCCAATATTTAATCCAAAAATTTAATTTAAAAGAACCACCAATTTGGGATAATTATTTTAATCGAATGATTTAGAATTTAAAATCAAGGAAAAAATGTCAAATAAAAATCGTCAACCAGATCGTACGTCACGTACCAATACGGGCGTACACTCGGTTTTAAGTTAACCAATCAGGGACTGCTATGGAGGCTTAATGTATTCAAATGTAAGCGGTAGCAGTGTTTATGTCTTGACATTGCAAATTGTACCGGGCAAACCATAACTTATCGTAATTGCTTCGAGCTACAGTAATTATTTATACCGGAGATATTTTGTTTAAGGCTTTGTGCTTACACCAGCTACTGCTTTTCTAGCTTTCTGCTCCCGTGTCCATCAATCCTGGCTATTAACTCCAGTAATAATATCGTAAATATCTATCCTCTTTATTTGCTAAAGATCGCCGAGGACTTCAGGCTCTACTTTCTAAACTGCATGGACTTTTATGCTTGATCGATGATAAAAAGGAGGAATTTTGGTCTTCTGAGCTGACAAGTTTCCAAATTAGTTATAAATTAATATCAGAAAAAATTTTTAGGAATTTTTATTGAACTAAAAAAATCTAGTTCTTGGTAATTTATTATAGAAAGGATTTTAAATGGAATTTTTGGATTTAATATTGGATTTAGAAAAAAATTTTTCGGACAAAAGTTGTAGAGAATTTAATTTCCTACAAAAAACGTTACTATTTAATTGAGTTATCTCTAATAGTTTCCAAGTTATCATCAAAATAATAAATTAATATAAAATGAAAAATAAAATTCTTTTTCCAAAAAATTAGTTTTGACTTTTAAATTAGATTTTTGTACGAAATATTGATTTTAGAAAAAAATGTTTAGGACAAAAGTTGTAGAGAATTAAATTTCCTACAAAAAATGTTGCTATTTAATCAAGTTATCTCTGATAGTTTCCAAGTTATCATTAAAACAAATTCAATTTTACCATAACTGACAATTTTTGCAAAAAATCCAAATTTAAAAATTTTTTTAAGCAATTTTGGTTCCAGCCTTCCTGCCAATTTTGTAATAAAAAAAATATATGTCTCTAAAAAGCAGTCATTCGATAAAAATAATTATCCCAATCAATGTATGCGGCCGAAAAAAAGAGAACCGATGATTTTTTAATAAAAGCAGCAGCGAAACCGCGGAAACCTCACTATTAGTTTCCAATAAGACCCAGATGGAGCTTTTTGTTGACTCTGCTCGGTGAATTTTTAATCTCGAAAACAGGAAAGGGAAAATTCCATCAGCGCAATAAAATATGCCATGCCGTGAAATAAATAGTCGGGTCTGTGAAGAGAATAGACCGATGGACGTGTGGCTAGTAAGCTATTTACTCTGCGGTCAGCTGATTCGAGGAAGCAACCGAATTTTCATTCGTACGAGTTTTCATTGGATGTTTTAATGTGTTTTTGCGGTGTCAGTCATTCAAAGTTAATCAGCGAGCAGTTACCTACTCCCTGCGACCGATCATCACCGGAAAATAAACTCCAGACCAGTTTATATTAAACATAAAATACGATCTTTAAAAGCCTGTAACTGAACATTGCTCGGTACATAATATTAATTATAAAATATGGTCACCAGTCATACAACCGGACGATAAAACAATTGTCGGTTTACCAACTCTCATTTACAACTACTCTACTTTTGTTGGTCAGCCTCCGATCTTCTATTTAAAGTCTCGGGCTTGTCATACATTTTGCTCTTGACAAATTTGTAATAAAAATTCTATTTATTCTATTTATTAAATTACAACTAAAAAATTTTTTTGCTATTTTTTTCATTAAAAAAATTAGAAAAATTTTTAAAAGTCGGCTGACTTTATTTTAAGTCTTTATTATTACAAAATAAATTTCTGGCGCCCAAGTGTGCAATTACTAGAGAAAATACGAGCTTAGAAATAATAAATATTGTTGATTTGATATAAGGTTAATATTAAAGAGTGACTTGAAACTGTTTGGAGTAGTTCGGGAGGTAGTTGGTGCCTCTGGCGCCCAAAAGTAGATCTAACTTAGCCTGAGGAGCTTTTATCACTCAATAACTAATTTTAACTGGCAATAGCAATTTTTCGGGCCCTGTCCCAATTCCTGACAAGGGTGTACCAATTTTTGTACCACCAAAAATCCCGCAAATTCTTAATTATCAAGCTTAATATCTCTAAAAAAGAGTCTAATTTTTCCAATAATCTTTTTTTCTCTAAATATTTCTCGAGTCTACACTGAGAGAAAATTTTATTTAATAGTAATAAAATTTTATTACTATTTAATAAAACGTTTATTTGGCTAATAAAGAGGAAGGGGAAATAAACAAGTAGGTTAGGTTAGGATGTCTCGTTGGAACATCTTTATACTATTTATTTATTAAAAGATTTTACATTGAAAATATATTTGAATATATTATAATTAATTGATAAATATTAATTTTTTTTTTTAAATTATTTGTTTTAATGACTTAATATTCGTATGAAAAACACATATTAGTATTTAAGAAAATTTTATTAAATACAAATAAAATTTTATTAAATACTAATAAAATTTTATTAAATACTAATAAAATTTTATTAAATACTAATAAAATTTTATTAAATACTAATAAAATTTTATTAAATACTAATAAAATTTTATTAAATACTAATAAAATTTTATTCATATGGAATATAATTTTATTACTATTAACTAAGTTTTTTTTTTAAGTCCAAATAAACTTTTTTATTACTATTAAATAAAATTTTCTCTCAGTGTAGCTTCATAAAAAATACACGTTAACGTAACGTAGACTATAAAAGATGATCTGTCACGTTGGTTAATTTTATAAGAAACTATTGATAGACACTTCAACTTTAAGTTTAAGTTTACCTTTTACAAATTATTGTACAGTTTAATTTTTTCGAAAAACTCAGGACTTCAGACATCTCCCTCCCCTTTTGGTGTGTTTAATGTCTTTAATACATGTGTCACATTTAGGTTGATTCTTTTTATTCAGCAGCTATTGGTGAGTAATCATAGTATGGCTAATCTGTTGATTTTCACATGATCCGTTTTCCAAATATAGAATTCTGGAAATTTCTCATTTACTGAGTGTCATACTTTTTTAGGCTGAGTACTTTTTTGATTTCAGGTTTTATTTCAGGTCAACTGCGTCTTCGCTTTGATTAACTTGTGGTAATCTTTCGGTGTCGGTGTTAGGACAGCATCAGTGATGTCTTTGAGGGTGGCGTTTTTTATTTGTAGATCAGTCTCTTCAATAACTATGATAACTTGGTGTCCGGTTATCTACAAAATTTCCACTGTGGCACTAGTGTTTGAGTTGTGTAGTGACGTCTACGTTTTTAGAATCAGCAGTGTTTTTTTGGCATAATTTTGATGACTATTAGGGTGGCCATAGAATCTGAGAAAATTACTAATTTCTTATTCTTTTTTGAACTATTGATTACTTTGAGTTAAAATTTTGAAAAACCGTTGTTTATTGAAAGCTAAAGTTCTGATTAAATGAAATTTTAGGGTTGAAAAAAATTATTTGTTCAGTCAAAATTAAAACATTCATTATTTCTAAACAAGAAAAAATTTTGAAAATTTTAGGATCTCTTAAAAATATATGAAGGTCTTATAGTACGAAATTTGAGTCCAAAAAATCATGTCAAAATTCGATTTTTAAATTGTTTTAATTTTTTTTCTTTTGCAAATCTTGATTGATTTGACACGGAATAATCCAGTATTGATTAAGAATTTAAAATTCTTCCTCAAAAACCTAAAAATAATTAAATTAACTTTTCTATATAGAATAATATTTTTTATTTTGAGTTTTTATTGGCTGCCCAGTCTAATACAACAATTTTTTCTCTAATTTTTCGTAATATTGATAATCAGTATTTCCCTCCAGGCATAAACAATTAATCTTTAATGACAAATTTAGATATGAATTGACGATAAATTGTTTATACTTGGAGAAAAATACAGACTAATAATATTACGAAAAATTTGAGAAAAAATTCTTGTATTAGACTGGACAGCCAATAAAAACTAAAAATACAAAGTATTATAAAATCAGTCTTTAGAAAAAGTAAATATCAAGAAGTAATAGAATAATATCAAGAATAAATTTTTTTCGCTTTTTACACATATTACTTTTTCTATAAAATCAATTAAGTTGAGAACTATTTACATATTTTTCTGTATCCACACGAATATTTGAGAAAAACCGTACTTTCTTCGCTGCATTTTTTATAGTAAATGAAAACTTAAAAACCGAATTTCTTGTTATCAAGTGAAAATTTCAAAAAGCGAATAAACTTTTTTATTACTATTAAATAAAATTTTCTCTCAGTGTATTTAAATAACATGCAATCAATAAGAGTACCTACTACTTGTCATTTATTTATTTATTTATTTATTTATTAATCGTAAATTATTTTCCCGGCAGTAAGTTATTAATTAAAAAAGCTGTTTATCCCAGTCTTTATCTTGACCGTTTGATACCATTACACAGCACACTGAGACTAACAGAAGCGGAGAAGCGATGGAAGTGAGAAAGGAGCAGGCACCCTACTCGACCGCGAACCACTCTATAAAGTTTCAAACTACTCACCAGAGAACACAACTAGATAAATGTCTTTCGTATTTCTCGCTCGTTTCACCCAATCGATCTCGATTAACTCCCTCTACATTTTACATCCCCATTAAATTAAACCAAACTTTTATTTTACCGAACTATTTGTGAATGCTTTCATTAAAAATTAAATAACCCTTCTTTTTGTTTATACTGGACGCTTAAATAATCTTCTTCTTCTTCGCATACCGACAATCAATCAAATAAAATCTTAGTTTTATAATCTTGCACAATATTAATCATTTATTTTATTTTTTTTTTGGTTTAAAAAATTATTTTATTGACTCTAGATAATTCTAGAATTTTTTTATTTGAAATAAAAAAATGTGTACAGTATCTAGAGATTATATTTTATCGTTAGACACTTGGAAGTAATTGTTGTTGTTAATTATTATCATTAGAAACTTTGCCACGAAGCAATTCGATTGATTTATCAGTTTATTATTGGACTTTAAAATGTACAAACTTTGTATTTTATTTTTGGTTGTAATTTTTGCAGTGATGGCTATTGCTGAAGAGTGCATTCCGTCTAATCAGCAGGTATGATAAAAATTATAAAAAAAATTAGAATGAATTTTTAAGTAATTTATTTATTAGTTAAAATTAAATTAAAAAAAAACATTAATTATTACAGTGCTCAACAATTTCACCACCATGTTGCAGCGGAAATTGCGTTCTTCAAGGCAAACATTTCAGTATCTGCGCTTAAAATTTTATTCCTCCAAAAATTATGTAACCAAAAATAAAAACTACCTTGCAATAAAAAAATAAATAAATAAATGAAAAATAAAATTTATAAAATTATTTTTTTTCTGTCTCATGTTAATTACACAAAAAACAAACAATATAATTTAAATTTTAGCTAATTTATTAAAGGGGTAACAGTTCAAAGTGATAATTAAGTTTGTGATAGTCGGTAATTGATAATACTCGGTATAAATACAAGTAAATTGTAAAATAATATTATTTTGTGCGCCGCGAAACAATGGAAAAAAATTTTTTGAAGCCCGTAGATTTTTTTTAAAACGAGAAAAAATTTTGAAAATTGTTTTTTTGTATTTTTCTTAGAATTTCTCCAGACCCGAACATGATAAAAAAAATTTTATGGTCATATCTGAAAACTAGACACTTGGAGCTACAATTTGCTTTTTTCTTTTTTGCTGTACGATCATTTTCCTCGGAGTTACAGCTCGTTGAAAATCTTCCAAAAATTAAAAAATTTTTTTGGCTTTAAATTCTTGAAACTAATTACAGTTTAAAATAATTTATTTATTTGTTCCAGTGCAATGTTATGCAAAAACACGACTGCTGTTCTGGTTCTTGTTCCGCAATGTCAACAACACTTGATGGAATTTGTAATTAAATTTGTAATTTAAAACTTTGAAAATTTTTATTAAAAAAATGTAATATTTTAATAAATTTAATTTTATTATCTTTTTTATTTATTTATTATTATAATTATTATTTTTAAGAAAATTTATTTAAGATCATTTTTAAATAATTTTATTAAAAGTAAAAAGTATGAAAATTAAAAAAAAAAAATTACTAATTTTAGTTTTTTTCTAATTCGCGGTTTTTCGCGGATTTCCGCGGATTGGCATTTTTAAATAAAACTAGGCGTGTGAGTACTTGTTTCAAAGAGAACTTTACGCTCTCCAAGAAAATATAATTTATTATTATTATTAAAAACATTCCATAAACTCTAGAATTATTTTTATAATTTCTAATCAATTGCGCAATAATTATTAATACAAATTAATCTCTGACATTTGCCACGACATTTTTTATAAATTAACTATTGACATAACAACAATAATTTAAGTAGAATAAATTGATAATAATTATTATTATAATTATTATAAATGACAATAAGTAGCTGGGAATTATATTAAAATAACTTCAGACTACCAGAATGTCTAAGCTATTGTTGTTGATTCTCTTTACTGCTTTAATTGTGCATATATCTGCCGTGTGTTTGACAAATGGCTCAGCAGTGAGTATTTTAAATAATTTAAATTATTTTTTCTTGAAAAATAAATTTATTTATTATTAAATTAATTAAATTAGTATTAATTTTTTTATTAATTAATTTATTTATTTTTATAGTGCGGCGATATTATTATTACTGAATGCTGTAGCGGTAAATGCATTCCTGATCCAAAAATGAATATGTTAAAAACATGTAAAGAATAATCCTTTTAATTTTATATTAAAATTATTTATAAAAATAAAATTTTTTAAATTTTAAATTAAAAAATAAAATTCCTTTAAATATTTTATTTATTTAAATGAATAAATAAATTGTTTTCCTAGAATTAATTATAAACCTTGACCTCGTCGATAATATCATAAATTTCACAAAAATCGAATATATAAATGTGGAAAATTATA
The DNA here is from genome assembly GCA_000956155.1 of Cotesia vestalis. Taxonomy (NCBI): domain Eukaryota; kingdom Metazoa; phylum Arthropoda; class Insecta; order Hymenoptera; family Braconidae; genus Cotesia; species Cotesia vestalis. Next base: position 44,293 of record JZSA01004058.1, on the reverse strand, counting down.
GATTTATAATTACAACAATTTAATAATTTAATAAAGCAACTAGAATAAATTTTTAAAATGTCAAAATTTTTTATTTTGATCCTTTTGATTACTTTAATCGCATACGCACTTGCTAAAGATTGCTTGCCGAATCGCTCAATGGTAAGTTGATTAAATTTTATCTAAAATTATTAATTTTATTAATTAATAATTTTTTTTTAAATTTACGGATTGAATTGTTATTTAATTTTATTAAAAATTTTTACAGTGTAACAACGGAATTGTGACTCCCTGCTGTGGAAGATGTGTCGCGGACCCAAATATACATTTGATGTACGAGTGCAAAGATTGACTTCTAAATATCAATTTAAACTTTAAAAAATTCACATTTAAAATATAAAAAAAAATTTTTTTTCATGAATTTGAAAATAAATAAAAATTTTCTTTTAAAAGAAAAAATAATATTTAAAAAAATCAGAAAAAATTTTTGAATGAGAAAAAAAATTATTTTATTGTAAAAAAGCGCCATTTGGCCACACCCGACGTGGATAAGTAGATTTCTTGTTTAAATATTAAAAAAAACACGTTATTAAAAGGCAATAGAAAAAATTTTCTTAAAATTCTGACTTGAGATCGGCTACAATAGATTTCTAAAGAAATCTACCTAAAAACCAATTTTAATATATAAATACACTGGCCACAAAATTTCTCTCATTTTTTTAATAATACAGATTAAAATAATTTATTTAAACTTTAATTTTTATTTTTACAAAATTACAAACTTGTAATTGTACAGATACAATGTCATAAAATTTTTTAACTATTCACAGCTTCCAAGTACATGATCCTTAATTATGCACTGACCTGTACAACATGTAGATTTTCCAACAATACACTAAAAAAAAAAAACAATTCAAATTATAAAAATTATTATAAAAAAAATGGAGTGCATAAAAACAATAATTTTTATTTTTACATAAGACATTTACATTTTGACCTTTGGCGACACACTCCGCGGCTTGAGAGGACGCAAAAGCCAACAAGGCGACCAGAAGAAAGAAAATGAATAATTTCGACATCTTAGAGTCAAAACTTGCTCTCAAAAATCGATGGATTAATTATTAATACAAAAGAAACAATAGTTACTGCAATTGTCAATTGCTTGGTCAGAATAAAATAATTTACTCGCTGGGGTTTATATATTACAGGACAATGAAAAAATAATTATCAATCGGTTATGAAACTAGAGCGTGATTCTAAATATTCAAGTGAAATATAGATATGTTATTTATTACACAATAAATGCATGGGTCACAGGTCATTGATAAAAACTGCATTTTTAGACGCTTTTATTAGCTTCGCCTGGATCTATGGAAGTTAATTTTTTATTTCAAGTTTTTGGACGAATTTTTAATAGTTTTTTTGTTCTAAAAAATTTTTTGGTCACATTTGTCCTTTAAATTATTTTTAATTGATCCTGTAATAGCGGTATTATTTTTAAAATTTATTTAAAAAGTCCCTAAACTATTATAAAAAAATCATTATAATTTTTTTATCCATCTATATTATTAAAAAAATAAGCAAAATTTAGAGGCCAGTGTATTTATATGATAAAATAAGTTTTAGTGGCAAAATTTGGTATCCTCGGAAAGGTCTAGACCTAAAGTTGTGCCTTTTAAATGTTTCACATGTTTTTCTAAATTAGTTTATTTGTTATTCTAAGTTTTCTTCGTAGTTATGAATCGATTAGAATTTAGCGATAAACAAAATTTGTTTATATGTCAAAAATAAATTTATATAATTAGCAGACTAAGAAAAATTTAGTTTTGGGTATATTTTTATCGTAAATTGGGTTTGATATTTTTTAGCGATAGTTATTTGTGATTTAAATAATTGAAAGAGAAAGGAAAATTTTGTGACAAGCTTATTATTATTTTTAAAGAAATTTTTCTGGTTTAATTTGGTATCATAAGAAAGGTCGAGATAAGAATTAGTGCCGCGGTTTTAAATATTTTTTAGTAGTCAATTTTTTGGAGGAGTTTTTCATAGTTTTTTGGTTCTATAAATTTGTTCTTTAAATTATTTGTAATTGATCCTGTGTTAAAATTTATTTAAAAATTCCCCAAAATATTAGTGTGATTATAAAAAAATGATTAAAGTTATTTTTATTAATAATTTGCAAATCTCTGGTACTAGTATTAATTCTTAAAAAAATTTGCCCCTCTTGTTGACGAAATATCTCTCCCGGTGCTCGATTATTTAGTATATCGTTAGCGAGTTTCAGCAGCTACCGGATCTGAACACGGTCCGCATGCCCACAGCAGTAGCAGCAGTAGTAGCAGCAGCAGCAGGGTACACACGAGGACGTAAAATGAAAATACCGTAGGACAATGGAAATACTAATGATTGATTGGATACGAAAAAGAATTATAATTGAAAAAAACCCGGGCAGTGGTGAGAAAAAAAACGTATAATGATAATAACAATAATAACAACAGTAATAATGATAATAATAATGAAAAATAAAAAATAAAAAGGAACACACGAGCTATTGGGAATAATATATCAATACCCATCGAATCCACGCATACGAATGGGGTCCATGTAGAGTCCTCTGTAGTGAGTGCGGGAGGGACCCGGCAAGTGGGAGGCAAATTGCTCCGCGGATCGAGAGAGACCGAGAATGTGTACTATACATTTTTATTTTCACCGAGAATGAGAGGGTTAACTGTAGGCGCGAGAGTCGCTCTGAGACCGCGCTGCGATAAAGGGGCAGGGGGTGAATATGCATGCAGCTTGCTGGGGGAGGGGAAGGCTTTGGAAAGAGTAAAAAATATTACACCCTCACATTGACGGAGGATGAAACGCGGCACCAATACCAATTGGCTTACACAAAAGAATGGCCGATTCGTGCGTGAAAAAAAAATTAAAATATATATTTTTTTAAATAAAAGTTATTTTTTATTATTTTATGTCGCGTCTATGTGTGCAAAATATAAAATGTTGCCTGGATATTGTAATGGGGGTATGTATGGAGAGTTTATGACGCTCTTTTATTGTTATTTACTGCTTTTTTTATCGACCCGAAAGCTGCCTTCGTTTTATCGACTTGTACAAGTACCAGTTAATTATTTGCTTTTAGTGGTAGTTGCTGTGCTTTCATTTAATTAGGGTGACGGCCGATCGGAACGGGATCAGGCTGGGTTAGATCAACATTGGGCGCCAAGGCTGTTTTTCAACATTTCTAAGTCTGTAAAGTAATTTTCTTTCTACACTTATCAAGGACTTATTACAATACTATTTTATAAACTTAAAGGATTTTTTCGTTTTTTATTTTTAAGTACAATTTACATGAATAAATATATATCTATTATTTTGGCTCAAAAAAACTGAATGATTATTTTTGAGTCTCGATTATTTATACTAAATAAAATAGAATTTTAAAAAGTCGCTCGAAAAAAATCTAAAGTAATGCACTAATAAATAAAAAAAAATTACAACCTTTCAAAATTTTAATTTTGAACAGAAAATTTCAGAAACTTTTTTTTTTTTTTTGGTCTATATAATTATACCGTAACGAGAAAAAAAATTCGATCAATTACTAAGAAATGACCTTGTATCTTGTCAAATATTGACGTTTTTAAAGATCTAAGCTCATCCTAATGTTATACTCATTGAGACCTTTCATTTGAGTACCCACATTAATTTTTTATATATTTATATTTTTTATATATATGTATATATGGAAAATATATCAAAAATGCATGTGGGTGCTCAAACGAAAGCTCTTGATGAGTGTAACATCAGGATGAGCTTATTTTTTAAAAAACGTCAATATTTAAGAAAGTAAAGAGCCATTTAACAAAAGTAATTTTTTAATAATGCAAAATTTTATTTATTTACAGTTCACAAGTCACATAGTAAAATTACTAGTAAAATTTAATGTCTCAGTTAGTGTGATCAAAAGTGAGAAAAAAATAGTAATAATTTGAGTACTAGACGACAACTACAACAAGTACTCTAGTAATGCTAATACTTAATTTGCAATTCTTTTAGCGAGTTTTCTTGAGCCACGAGTTAGGTTAGTACATAGAGGTGGTTGATATAGAGGACAGCTCGCAAAGGACCGCTCGAAAGTGAATAAGAACAAAGCGAAGAAATAAAAGTAAAGAAAAGGAAAAAGAGTAAAGTGAGAAGTGGAAAAGGCGGTTAAGAAGAAGACGCGAACACGAGTAGTCGGCGAGGTTCTCGGTAGTAACGCAGCCCACTCTTGATTACAAATTGCTTATTTTTATTATTGTTATTATTGTCCGAAATAATAAATAAAGGATCCGGGTGTCGGTAATTTTCGATGCATAATTTACGGGGGTTTTAATGAGCAGATTAAAATTATTGGTAGCGCTTAATGAATTTTTATAAGCTAAATATTTGGTTGTTAATTATTTTTAATTATCAGAAGCTTATATATTTTATCGGAAGAGAAATTCGACGATTCGCGGTTGCTCTGACTTTTTAAAAATGTTTCTCTACAACAGTTCACCCTCCAATCATCTTGTCATTCTTGAAGATCCCGGAGATTCATTGCCGGAGGGTAAATTTTATTTTTTTTTTATTTTTCGTGTTTTAAGTAATCGATTTTACGCATTATTAACTTTACAACTTTTATTTATTAATATTACCAGGTGAGTCAATAAATATTTATACGCACTCGCGAACATTATTTATGGAGAGAATAACTTATTTATTTTCTTAGAAGGTTTTTTTATTATTTTATATATTTAAATAATTTTTATTGTTTAAAATTTTTTAAAAATTTCAAGAAAAATTCACAAATTTAAAAAACAAATTTTTTATCAAAAAAAAATTTTTTTTTAATTAGAAAAATTTATTGACAATTTTTTAAGTAAAAAAAAAATAATAAATTTAAAATTTTTTGGATATAAAAAAATTCAAAAATTTTTTAAATAAAAATTACTCGAAATTTTCAATTAAAAAAAAATTTTTGAGGGAAAAAAAATTAACTAAATTATTTTAAAATAAATAAAAAAATATTGGCTTAGAAAAAAAATTAATTGAATTTTAAAATCTAAATAAAAATGAAAAAAGAAACAAAAGTCGAGAAATTTTTTATAGAAAAAAATTAACAAAAATATTTTCTCTTAATTTTAATGTTGATCGTAAACATTTGGTGGGTTTTTTAAAGCGAGTGAAGAACAATATACAGTACCGATACGAGTACTCTAGGATATACATCAAATATACATATATAGAATGGGAAGTACAGAGTGTGGAGAGTAAAAGAGAGTAAAGAGCCGAGAGCTGGCGAAATGGACGACCCAAGTGTATTTGCATATTTTAATGAGACACCGGGAGGACAACACACTGGGTTGAAATGGATGAATTTAGACAGTTGACAGTCGGCTTAGTCAAGGGCTTACGCCCCAAAGTGTAAGCAATAATACACATTTTTTCCGAGCTCCTAACCCGCCAATTTTCCTTTTTTCCGTGTAATGTAATAAAACTTTACAGAGTTCTTGTAATGCATCTCTAATATTATTATCGCAATCACCTTTCGTTAAATAAAATTGTTTATATTTACATAAGTTATTTATACTTTACTCTGTTAAAATTTTACGTGTTTGTGTACAAATATTAGCCGGTGCTCTGTTTGTCAATTATCTAACGCAGTCAAGTGGAAATTTTACTCTTTTTGATACTGATAATTGATCATGTTTTAATTTACCCAAAATTTGGAAGCAAGTTTTACAAAATAAACTAAAAAAAAAAATTTTTTTCACCTTGAAAAAAATTTTATTTATTAAAAATTAATAAATTGAAATTTATTTTTCAAGAAATAATTTTTTAGAATAAAAATTTTCTTGATTTTGATGGTCTAGATTGAAATTTCTTATCTTGGGTCGATAAAAAGAAATTTTAAATTATTTTTAATCGGTAAAAAAATTTTAATTTAATAAAATCAAAAAAAATATTTATAAAATAAAATTCTTTGTTTTAAAATTAAAAATAGCGTTGCAGTAAACGAAGGTGCGAAGAAAAAAATATTTAGCACTTCTTCTGACAAAAATAAAAGAGCAGATTGTTGAAATATACAGACAGCATGACCGTAGTGCGTTAATTATAATTAGTAGTGGGGAAATTAGTAATTAACACGAGAGGTCGATTGCTTTTGTCGTAGTATCGGCTCTTAAATGTATGTAATGTGTGTGAGTATATATTTCTGAGTCGTCGGGATTAAACGTGGGTGTAAAGTGTCAAGCATATGAGAGCTTTTGGTGTGTATTGGTCTGCAATAAGGACGTATGTGTGGAGGGGGCAGGGGGATAATAACGCATAGAGAAAGGCCAGGTAGTGAGAAGGCCGCCGAGTCACTCCGATTTATAACCCAGATAATAATTGCAGACCGAACTTAATATTCATGAGCCAATCGGATTTGCGTTTCGTGCGACGGGAATTCTACTCCTCCTCATCCTTCAGACCCTCAGGGCTTCTACTCTAGTGTGTGCTCCTACTCCCGGATACAGAAGCACACACGCATGATACTTGACATTTTTTATCTCATTGTTTAACCTTATATTTGATGTCTAATGGATAAATTTCTTTGCTGTATTGACAGAAGAATTTATTTACTTAAATTTACATTTTCCTTTTTAAAAATTTACACTATTTTTTTATCAAAAATTTCTCTTTTTCTCCATTTAAAATTTATATATTTTTTCATGTAATGTAAAAATTTTTCCAATCAAAAATTTACTATTTTTTCTCCACAAATTTTGAAATTTTTTCCTCCAAAAGTTTACATTTCTTTTCATGTAAATTTAAACATTTTTCCGACACATTAAATTTACATTTTCCATTTTAAAAATTTACACTTTATTCAGTGTAAAATTTACATTTTTTTCATATAAAGTTTACACTATAAAACCAACAGTTTTTATTAAGTAAAAAAAATGTAAACTTGAAAAATTTTCCTGTAATTTTCTTTTTCTCAAAAAATAATAATTAAAAGTCAATAAATTTTTTTTTTAATATAAATAATGACTAAATAAATAAATTAAAAACCTTTAGCTAAGATAAATGTGTGTACTTGCGGAAAAAATAAAAGCTTTAATTTAAAAAAAAGTGCGACAGATAGCCGGAGGAATATTTTATCTAAAAGTAAGCATTTAATGCACGTTAATATAAAAAAATGATTGGGCCATTATTTTTATTCGGTAGTATTTTAAAATATAACAACGTGGCAGCCGAGGCAGCGGTGTGTAGAGTAAGGGAAGTATGTGGGGTTTAGATATACGTATTTTAAAATATAATACACCGTTTGGGCGCACACAGATACACACTTTCGGCTGTCTGTCATTAGGCGTTACAGGTCCTGGATTTTTTTAGTTGTTCAAAATGGGAGGTAAAACCCAGCGGTGCATTGCTCGGAGGGAGCCGGGGCGAGGGCGAGCCAGGAAAATGCATTTAACAAGGACAGATAGTGATTTAATTTTAAAAAATTGACGAAACGGCGTTCGAACGAAACGGCCCGATACACCGGCAGCAGTTAGAGCAAGAGCAGGGTTGCAAGCACCAGCACCGGCTCTACGGCATTGATTAACTTTCGACAATGTCAAATCGTAGAGGACGTGGTGGCCGCGTTTTTTAACTCATTTGTCTGCATTTCGGGCACGACTGATGGCTTCCACCCCCCACCCCCCACCCAATACTCTTTTTTCTTTATTTACTTTTTTTGTGTACTGTATTTTCACTGCCTTGTACTTTCGGGCTGTCATTTGTTCCCTCTTTTGTGAATTAGAATATTTGCGCTTTATTATTTCATTGTTGCTGTTATTCTGGATTTATTTTAGGGGAGGGAAAAGTATTTAATTTCCAAAGCAAACTTTTCATTATTAATTTTTATCTAATAGTTAATATAATTTATATTTCAAAGATATAAACTCATCTCGATGTTACACTCATCAAGAGCTTTTATTTGAGTACCCACATGCATTTTTTATATATTTTTCATATATACATATATATAATATATATAAATATATGAAAAATTGATGTGGGTACTTAAGTGAAAGCTCTTGATGAGTGTAACATCGAGATGAGCTTGTATCTTTAAAAATTTCGATAGTTCATGAGATACAAGATCATTTTTTAATTAATTAAAATTAATTTAGCATATATTTAATATTAAAAAAAATGCAATTTTTTTTTTTAATTTATAAACATGTTAAATTTTGATATATTTTTCAAGTTCTATCAAGAACTAAATTTTTTGGACTTAAATTAATTTTCTTAGATCAATTGACGTATTTCTTAATTAATTTTGTTGGAATAAGTGAAATTTCTTGTCAAAAAAAATTTTTTTTCGCTCAAGAAAATAAGTAGGAGGTAAATAGTTTCTTGGCTCAAGTAAACCTTTTTTTTTTGTGGACAATTTTTCCCAATTTTAATTTCAAAAAGCCTAAAATCGTCTGAAATAAAATTGAGTATGATAAAATAATAAAAAATAATTGAAGGTAGCATTGCGCGTAAAAAAGACAGTGTAATTAAGTTTGTAAAATAAACTAATAAAGTTAGTTATCAGGATGTACGGACAGTGTATAATAGCGTAGTTTATATATAATAATGTATCAGAGAGTAACAAATTTAATGGGGGCGCACATTTGCCATTAGGAAAAGCTGTGTTTATGGAGACTGGACAGAGAATAACACAGTGTGTGGTCTGGAGGTTCGTTTAACGAAATACAGAGATACATTGGACCCGGCGAAGGTAAAGTAACCAGAGCAAGTACGTTACAGTGTCGGAGAACTGCAGAGAGTGATTAAAAGTGCATGGAAAAGTTGGTCATCTGTTCAGAGTAAAAACAATTGACGGTAATTAAATCAATCGAGTAAAAACATTTTTCCCTACTACGGACTTTTACTTTTGCTTTAGCAGATACTCCGGCTGTCGGTGTGTATCTATTAATTTTTCGTGTAACAGAAAATAACCTCCCTGGCGCCAACTTTTACGTTTTAAATATTTATACGTTTTTCTATTTATTTGGAATTACCAGTTCTGACAATGGCTCTGTACCGAGGTAACTAGAATTTTTATTTGATACCGGATTTATCATTCATTTTAGTTAATGAAAATGAAAAGTTTTAAATTGAATCGCATGCCGGGAAAAGTATTGGATAAAAATTCGAGCGCTCTTACAAATGTAATAAATTTGTGGAATATATTGCTGTTGCTCTATTGATATTATGGATTTAAAAGGATTAAATGTTTGTGTCGCTAACTTTTGATTTATAATTTATTTCATTAAATTCGTTTTTAGATAAAAAATATTTTAGATCTAGAAATTTAAAAAAATTGATTTTTTTTGACATTTTTAAAGCTTAGCCCTTTAAAAATATTTATTTAGAATTATTTTGGGAAAAATGGCTGTTTTTAGCCCAATAGTAACCAAAAATGTAATTTTAAAAATTTTTCTAACTCTAAATTTTTTTTAAATTTATAAAAAATTTTTTTTTAATTTAAAATAGTTTAAAAAATTATTAACATAAATTTTGAGAGCAATTTTAGTAAAAAATAAATATTTTATCACTAACATTGTTATTATTTTTTAAATAATTAATTTTTCCATAAAAATCATCAATTTTATTCTTCTAAAAAAAATTATTAATCAATTTTAAATTTCAAAAAAATATTTTCTAGTACAAAAATAAATAAATAAATATTTTTTTCACTAATGCAATTAATTAAGATTGATTTTACATAAATTTTTTAAACTAATAAAGCGAAATTCCAAATAAAGCAGCATTTGATTTGATATGATGCTAATTAAAATAATACGTGGGCTTACGTTGTGTGTGTTTTTAATAATAAATGCAAGAATCTCCCACAAAGTGGACAACTCGGTGATATACAATAATATATCAATGGCACGAGGTTGGACACAACTGTAGTTGTCATATTAAGCTTAACTAAAGTCAAAACGACATTTAAACGTTAAAAGCATTTGACTGTTCCTGGATAATATACCTTTATTATTGTAATGTTATATTTAGACTGGTTCATTATTCGATCATCATACATTTCGATTTCACTATAATATTACTGTTAACATTTTAATATTATTTATTCACAACTTCCGCTCAGAGCTTCAAGTATACAAGTAACATCTATGATAAATTATAATATTTTACTGAAAGCTTTCTTTTTTATTTACTTCGCTTGAATTTTTATTTTTTATGGTCATTGATTTTAATGATTCTACTAACGAAGGTCCTTTGCTGTATTTTATTTTGATTTATTTATTATGACAATAATTCTTCATTAATTTTTTATGACGAAAAATTAGTGGATAAAATTTTTAAGTGTCGTAAAAAAAGACAATTAATTTTTTTACTCAGTAAAAAAATTTTGTGTTAAATATTTAACACTTTTATGTGTAAATTTAACATTAATTATGTTACACTTATCAAGAGCTTTCATTTGAGTACCCACAAGCATTTTTAATATATTTTTCATATATACATATATATAAAATATATAAATATATGAAAAATTGATGTGGGTATTTCAATGAAAGCTCTTGATGAGTGTAACATCGGAATGAGCTTATATCTTTAAAAACTTTAATATTTAAGAAAGTACAATGCAATTTAACAAAATTCATTGTTTAATAAAATATAATTTTATTTAATTTTTTTAACTTAAAATTTATTTATGAAAAAAAAAAATTTGAGCGCGTTAATTAAAAATTACCTTTAAAAAAAAATAAAACTGATTTTTAATTAAAATATTTTTGTTTTGGTACTGTAATTTTGTCTGCATTATATATTAATATAAAATATATCTTACAGGGCTATAAATTACTAAAAAATGATAAATATGTGAGTAAGTATTTTTTAATTTTGCTGATAATTATCATCAACAGAGGACCTACTAAAGAGGAGGTTAAACGATTTAATAAAAAATGCATTATATAGTTTGCATCTCTGTCTTTTAGGGGGAAGCCGCGGCTGGAAGATCGCTTGGAGAATACGAAAGAACGGGAGTAGAGAAGTGTTGAGCGAGGGAGAAAGTGAGATGTATAGATACAAAAATAAAAAAATATATGATACGAAGTGAGCGAGACTGTAAGTAAGGAAAAAGTGAGAAAGAGAATCAGACATAAAAGAGTGAGGGGTTCGTGGATGATTAAACCCCCTTGAGACGGTAATTTTTCATGTCCGATCATAAATTACCAGGACTGTTCTCTTGAGCTCGTTCTCTGGCCGTGTGCGTTCGTCGAGTTACGAGAAAAATTTTCAGCCAGTATTATAATTAGCTATGTTAATTATGCATTAATTTATTATCTTGCTGGGCGACGTTTTAATTATAATCTTGCCAGGGCCAGAGGGGGCTGCTTGAAAAGTAGTTTGGTAGTTTCTTCGCTACTTGTACCTTTGCGTTCACTTTTTTTTTATCTTTTTTTATATTATCATAATTACTATTTTTATTTTAATTCCACTTTTTAAAAGAACCAGCCCGGCCTATGGTTTGTCCAGCGAAATGCTACGAATAATTCACACCTGCTATATTATGATAATATAAAATTCTCTATCTCTAGATACATGATTAAGAAATGACCTTGTATCTTGTGAGCTATTGACATTTTTAAAAATATAAGTTCATCCTGATGTTACACTCACCAAGACCTTTCATTTGAGTACCCACATTAATTTTTCATATATTTTATATATTTATAAATATGTATATATGAAAAATATATCAAAAATGCATGTGGGTACTCAAATGAAAGCTCTTGATGAGTATAACGTCGGGATAAGCTTAGATTTTTAAAAATGTCTATATTTAAGAATTTTGAGCGGCAGAAAAAAAAATAGTATCAACAATTAAATTTTTTTTATCATTATAAAACATTAAGTGTTATTTATTTGGTTGAATAAAATATTTTAACTGAATAAAAAATTTTTAAAAAATAATTATAGAAACATTCATCGAATAATTAGATTGGTAATGGAATTGTGAAGGTACTTGACAGTAGAAAAAATTTTTTAAAATCCGTAACAAGTGATTCACGGCATTGAAATCACTGGAAAAGCATGACCGGCAAAAAAATCAATAAAATAAAAATAACAAGTTGGCAGAGGAGTGAAGCGAGGTGCATAAAAGCAAAGATACGTCAGAAGAAGAGCCTCAGGCGAATAAAAGTAGTTGACGTTGGTGCCTGATGCAGTCACGCTGTTATTATCCGTTATCTGAATACCTTACTAAGCATAATAAAGTGGCTTCTGGCATTTTATTATTTTACTTACAACCGGTCTTTTCTCACCATACCCATGCTACACATTATATTATCCATACAATATATAATATATAATATATATTATATAAAAGAGCGACGATACAAACTACACACTGATAATCACCACTTTCGAGTGATACCACATCAGCTACTGGGCGTGTATCATCAATTTTATATATTTACAACATCAGCCCCCTCTACTTACACTTTCCCTTCCCCTTCTCCTTTCTTAAGGAGGTCCTTTTGCCATTAATGTTATTTAAAAAATATTAGATTATAAATAAAATTAATTTTTTACTAATTTTAGCTCCTAAGCTTGCGATAATTTTTGAATTCAAAATTCCCGAATATTTTTTCGATGAAAAAATTGATTAAATGCCTGGTGAGATTCTTAGCTCGGTAATTTTTATTACGATGACGATGACAATAACAGACAAATTGTTTAAGTGAGTGAAAAAATTAATCATGCGGGAGAACAAGAGGCAAGGCAATAAAACTAAAAAGTTGTATCGTTACGAGCGTTTCAAGAGGACCGCCGTGTCATTAAGGATACAATTAAAAATGGTCGCGTAATAAAATCGCGCATTAATGTAACGAATGCCTTGGCTGTATTTTATTTCGTCATATATATATACTGTAGTTTGCGGGCTGATCATCCAACTGCTGCTTTGGGATTTTTTGTCAGTAGAATTAGAGCCACAATTGGGAACCAGTCCAACGTTGTACTTTGTTTGATGCTTCTGATAATTAGCGCGAGGTTCGTTCTTTAAGTTTTATTAAAATTTAGTAAAAAAATTTTTTTTTGTCTTATTTGTTCATATATGGCCATATAAATAAATTTATGTGTTCATATCTTGTCTGATAAGTCTGTAAATAATTTATTATTTCACAGAAAAAAAGTTCACTCGAGCCAAGAAAATATTTTTCTTACTAATTATTTTTTAGAGCGAAAAAAAAAATTTTTTTTTTACCAAAAATTGATCTATAAAAAATTTATTCAAGTCAAGAAAATGTTGTTGTTTTGAGGAAATTCAGTCTCTTGCTCCAAAAAATTTATTTCTTGATAAAAGTAAATTTTTTTGTTTTGAAAAAATTTTTTTCTTGCTCCAGAAAATTATAAAAATAAAAGTAAATTTAAAAATTAATATAATTTCCACAGTAAATGATAAAAAAAAAAAAAAATAACGAGATAATAAACAAAAAAGCACTTTGCGATAAATAGCTAAAAGGGATCTAAAGATTGATAAAGAAAAGATGAATCTCGTGACGCTTTCTCGATTCCTCTTACTTGATTATGCGAGTTAGGAATGATCGCATAGCAATATAAATACAGCTATCTGTAGCCAAAGAGGAGGCAGCTCGTTGATTGTAAGTTATATGCGACGTTGTACTTTATATCCTCCTCTGTAAGTTTAAACTCTCGTAAAGCTGCCGAGTTAAGTTTGAATGGTCTTATACTTATTCCTGATTCCTCGGATCCTCGTCCTTGCTCCTTAGTTATACATCCTATCGAAAATAATAACGTCGGTGAGGGAACCCTCGAGAAAACGAAACCAGAGCATCAGGATTTACCGTGTTGCAATTCTCTTTGTAACATCCACTTTAAATTCAATAGCTCCGGCAATGACCGCAACAATGTCATTCAATTCCTCGATTATCCTTTGGAAATAAAAATCCTCGTATTTTATTAAAGTTAACAATTGTCTTGACCACTCTGTTTTATCTTACGACATTCTAACAACTTGATTAAAGATGTTTAATGATAGTTTAGTGGTTTATTGTCCTGGATATTATTGTTATCGAAGGTCTTAAGAAGACTTCGGACTTCCAGCAGAAGCCGATACTGTTTTTGTTGCTGTTATTGTTATTGCAGCATCTCCAAGAGGTCGGCTAGCAAAACACAGCTTCCGATGACTAAGATCTCTGATCTCTGGCTGATGGCCATAATCTTCGGCTTCAGATGGACCTAAGGGGCCTCCAGACGCTTCCACAAGAACCGCTCAGGCGTCTACTCATTTTAGACTGACAAGTACCGAGTAAATTCCCCGGTAACTTATAATAACACCACTTGTTTCAGAGTTCGGTCACTGGTCACTGTTTTAAGGGCGAATAGCCACTAGTATGACTTGAGAGTTTGCTGATAAAAGCTACTTCAGGTAGCTCGGTGTCAATTTTTAATTAATTTATTTTTTATTAACAATTTTAAAAATTTATTATTTGTTAATAATTTAAAAATTTTAATAAAAGAATTTTTTTAATTAATTACTAAAATAAAATCCTAAATCAATAAAAAAAATGAATAATTTATGAAAAGTTACAATTATTGTTATTTTAATTAAAAAAAAAAATTTTTAGAAAAAAAAAATAATTTTAATTTTTAAAAAATGACAGTGAAGAAAATTATTCTTCTACCTGAAATTTTGTACAAAGTAAGAAACCATTAAGAGTAATTACTAATCACTTAAAGTTCAAAGACTCGCCGGTAGATGGCGAAGCGAGGCTAAAATTTCTTCGGACTAGAGAGTTATTTCTAGATTTTAAAGCCTGTAGATTGGGAGAAAATATTTGTCATTCAGTAGGGTCATTACTGATCCACTTAGCATATGATGACTGCTTGAGATGATCTTTGTGATTATTCTCGGCGCTGACAGCCGAACTATCGCCGGTCTGATCAGAATTTCTGATGCTACCGCTGAATGTCCAGTAAATTTAAAATTAATATTGAATTAACTTGATTTTACGTCCCAAAATAGCAAAATTAATTTTTCTTTCATTTTTACATTCATAAAAAAAAATTTTTTGCAATCGTTAAGAATTTTTCTAAAAATTTCCCCGAATTTTTTTAAGCTAAAATTATAAAATTAATGTTATTTTTTGTTTTTGGAGTTAAAAATTTAGAAAATCGTTTATTAAGTAAAAACCAATGACAAAAATTAAAAAAAATTTGTTTTAAATTAAATTTTTGGCTAAAAATATGAAAAATTAATTTTTTTATAAAATTTTGGAGCCAAAAATTACAAAATTGAGTTTATTTTTTATTTTTGGAGTTAAAATATTACAAAATTAATTTTTTAATTAAAAATTGGTGTCAAATATTTAAAAGATTAATTCTTTAATTAAATTAATTTTCTTAAGACAATTTTCTTTAAAATTTTTCCCATAAGTAAAAATATTTTTCCTCCCAAAAATACAAACTTGTGTATCAATTTTCTCCAGCGCAAAGCTAAAAAACAAATCCTCCTTTCACCCATAAATTCACGAAAGAACAATCATGATTACATATTATTATTTATACAATTACTTTAATCTGCGTCTCTATCTCCCATTTATTTGATTCGGTATTCCGACGCATAAAGCTCCGCGTAATGAATAGCCGAAATAATCTTTCACGGAAAAAGGTGGCAAGCATCATAATCGCGAAAAACAAAAAGTAGCATTTCATTTTAGCAATAATTTAAAAGTTATCGCGTCAACTGGCCAAATTTATACTCTAATAAAGCTTTTTTGTCTGTCCTTACTATTTTTTACGTCCGTCCGAAAATGATAATGATAATAATAGACGAAACAAGAGAGCTTAAAAAAAAAAGCAAACAAAATAATCCTTTAGAATTATATGGCATTGTTCTGTCCATATTTAGTCCCTTTGCTTTTTATAAAATGCAACACTTGATCCGACATTGACAAGGTTTAATTCCAGGCTAATGATAACTCTTTTTAATAATATAAAATAAAGAAGAAGCCTTTTATCTCTCGGGTAGAATTAAACAATTGCGGAAAACAAAAGTACAAAGTATTAGTGTATATATTTAGAGAGAGGGAGTAATAAGAGTGGTAGCGTAATATGGGGATCTTCGTTTGAAATAAGCCCCTCCTTAACTTGTACCTAGTTTGTTGCTTTTGAATATTCAACGAAGACTTTTTTTTATTAGCTCACCAACCACCTCTTCTGCAGCCCCCGCGCCGCGCTTACCTTAAAACTGACTTTGCCCTCTGCCGCTCTCCTCCCGGTGAGGCCACCCCTTCCTCGCCCAAGTTTTACCGGGAACGACCGAAGACATCTTTATTCATTGCCTTTCCAAAGATATAATTGAGTAATTATTTATAATATATCTCGAATATGCATGCTTCACTTCTTTGACTGAATACATTACCTGTTTACTACCCTTAAACGCTCCCCTCCTAAGGACCGAATTTATTCTTTACAAGCTTTTATTTTATTTTACTATTTTTTATTTATTTTATACACTTTAATGGATTATTTTCGAGCACCGGGAAAACTATCGGGGGTTTTTTCAACTGGGGGTGGTAATTTTTTGTTAGAATTTTCGAGAGATCTTTTTTAAGACCAAAAATTTGCTCTGAAATTTTTTTTTTTTTAACTGCAATAATTGGGAAAAAAATTAATTTCAGGAATTTTTTAATGCATTAAGATTCAATTTGTGTTGAAAAATTATTTTTTTGACTTTTTACTTATCATTTTTGGCTCTAAAATTTAATTTTTCAAATTTTCGTTCAAAAAATTAATTTTCGCAATTTTAGAACTAAAAATTAAATTAAGAAAAATTTTTTTTTTCAATTTTTACAATCAATTTTAATTAAAAAATCAATTGACTAAACTTTTATAGCCAAAAATGGAAAATAAAATTAATTTTGTAATTTTTGGCTTTAAAATTAAGTGAAAAAATCAATTTCTTTGATTTTGAGCCAAAAATTTAATAAAAAAAAACAATTTTTCCAACTTTAAAATTAAAAATTGAATTTAAAAGTTGTATTTTAATTTTTGTTATCAATTTTTAATTAGAAAATGAATTTTATAAATTTTCAACTCTAAAAATAAAAAATAAACTTAATTTCATAGTTTTTAGCTTCAAGATTAAATAAAGAAATTAATTTTTCAAATTTTTGGACAAAAATTAAATGAAAAAATTAATTTTCCCTACTTTAAAATCAAAACTTTTATTAAAAAAATTTTTTCTTAATTTTTTTATTTAAAAACTAATCTTTTAATTTTTTACCTCAAAATTTATTGAAAAATTAATTTTTTCTAATTTAATTCCACAATTCAGTTAAAGAACTAATTTTTCAAATATTTTAATCCAATTTTTAATTAAAAAATTAATTTCGGAATTTTTGGCTCCAAAATTCTATGAAAAAATTTATTTTTTATATTTTTAGCAAAAAATTTAATAAAAATATTAATTTTTTTGCTTTGAGAAAAAAAATTCAATTTAAAATTCATTTTAGAAATTTTTCTCATTCATTTTTAATTAAAAAAAAAATTTTTTTCTAAATTTTTAATCCGAAAAATAACACAAAAAACGACCAATTTAAATACTAATTTTAAAAATTGACAAAAAAAATGGAAACCTAATAATAAAAAATGAATTTTCCGTAGATAAGAACGGTACTTTCCCTAAACATTTTACGATCTCTCAGATTCATGAGTCCGTCTGGTCGATTTTCCAGGTCCAGAGACAGCCCTCGACCGGATGTGATTGGCTTCTGATAGAATTACCGACCCCTGTGAAGCGCGTCTGCATCTCGATCTACATCTTGGCGGTCTATCCCACCGGATAGGAGCCTATTCCGGAGAACTAGTCACTGAAAACATGTGAGGCCAAAAAAAAGTACGAAGCCCTCGATCGGCGGCCGCTCTTCTCCTCGCCGAACCTGAAATATTTACTTGCTATTTTTCTAGCATCGCTAAAATGAAAAAAAAATCGAATTTAACATCATATGATTTAGTGTTCCACTTTGCTGTGTATACACTCTCTCAGTACAGTCACTGAGGGGAACTTTGCTTGATAAAGCCTTACATCAAAAAGGGCCACAAATTGAAATACTCGATACACTCTCACAACATTTACATCAATTTCCGTTAAATTACCTTCACAATTCCATTACCAATCTAATTATTCGATAAATGTTTCCATAGACCCGCTGTAATTATTTTTTTTAATTTTTTTATTCAGTTAAAATATTTTATTTAACCAAATAAATAACTCCTAATATTATTAATGTTTTATAATAATAAAAAAAAAAATTTAATTGCTGATATAAGAATTTTGAATTGTAAAATAAAAGTATTTTTTCTGCCGCTAAAAATACTGTCAAGAAAATACAATTTAAAATTTTTCAACTAAGCCCAAAATAATCTAAAAAATTAAGACTTTTTTTTTTAAGGCTAAGTAATTTTTATAAAATTTAGAAAAAAATATTTGAACTTATGAAATAGAAGTTTTGATTGTAAATTAGCTCTCGATTGCCGTAAAATAAAAATTAAAATTCAGGGATTTATTTATTATTTATTTTAATCAACATTTATTTATTCAATGTTTTATTTAATATCGAATAAAATTTCAATGATTAATTATTTTAAAAGTTTATTTTAAATATCAGGGTGAAATTAAACTAAATGACTTTTGATAAAAGGATTTCAATTTTTGAATATATGTCTTTAAAATAAACTAAATGTATATCAATGATCTATATCTGTGCTGATAAATCAAGGGATCTTTTTTAGACACGTCTAACCAAACTAAACTATCAAATCAATAGATTAATTATTACATCGGGGTGAGTTGTATGAGTCTGTTCCAGTATCAGAGACATCACTGCTAGAGTGAGAGCAACTGTTACCTGGAGGGGCAAAGGCGCCCGCTCCAATTCGATGGAAATATCATTACAGGAAAACCCCTAGACTCCAATGGTTAAATCGTTACAACCAGAAATATCGAGGTAACTCTTAACTTTTCGAACGCCCTATACTTTATTTCAGACCAAGGAGATTTAAAATAAGACTTTTATGATTTTTTCAATAAGTCTGAAAATTATCTTTTTTTTTTTTCTTTAATAATCAAAGTTTCATTTTTGGAAAAATTATTTTGAAAAAAAAAATTTTTAAGAAAATTTTCGGACTTTTAAATTAAAAACTTCTTAAAAAAAATTTTTTTAGCTTAAATTAATTTTTTTATAATCAATATTTAATTTTTGAAAAAAAATTTTATTGGCTTGGAAAAATTTTTTAAGGAAAATTTAATCAAATTAAATTTTTTTTCTATCTTAAATTGATTTTTTAAATCAATAAAATTTTCAAATTTTCTATAAAAAATTATTTTTATCCCTTAAAAAAATTTTTATTTAAATTTATTTTAAAAATAAATACCAAGAAATTTTTTTTTGCTGCTCAATTTAAGACAGTAGCTAGTATAATCCAGATATCACTGAGTATAATCTGGGATGATATCCAGTGTCATCTTGTTTTTTCCGTGTATAACTTCTTAAATTTTTAAAAATCAAATTAAAAAATTTTTATTAAAATTAATTGACCTTCAGAAAATTAAAAAAAAAGACAGGCTGAAAAAAAATATACAGCGTGTGCTCATTTGTAGCATCGATGTAACTTGATCAGTACATTATCCGTAACCCGCGAGTTTTTAATCACCCGTTGGGTCTTCGGCTGACGCCTGG
The DNA here is from genome assembly GCA_000956155.1 of Cotesia vestalis. NCBI lineage: Eukaryota > Metazoa > Arthropoda > Insecta > Hymenoptera > Braconidae > Cotesia > Cotesia vestalis. The sequence continues at coordinate 24,530 of JZSA01004058.1, read as the reverse complement.
CGGGTGGAAATGCGTTTTTATCGATTCGCCGAGACCCTGTTGTGAATGTTCGATCCCACTTGTCTGGGTATTTTTTATCCATGTATGATGTCTGTATGTCCACCTCCCTCCAGCCACCGTCCCTCCATGGTATGCACAAAGCATCGATAGAAGCATGCAGATTGGATCAGTCCATCAGAGCTTCTCCCTTCTGCTTTTTTTGCCAGACTGTTAACTAATAAGGCTGTTTCTGCATCAACATTATGCTTTTTGTTCGATCAATTATTTCAATTTCGCTTTGAAAAATTATCCAAAAAAAAAAAAATTCATTTTTTTTTTTCAAAGAAAGCTTTTAGGCTTTTTAGTAAAATTATATCATAATGCATCCGGTGATAAATTAATGCACTCAAAATTAATTTAAATTTCAGAGAAGAAAAATTTTGGAAATTAATTCGATTAAATTTTCATCACGGAAATTTTATTTAAAAGAATTTTTGAGGGAAAAAAAAATTTTTATTGTTTATTATTTTATTTTATTTTATTGCAATAATAATAATAAAATAATTTGGTCGAATAAAATAAAGGGAAAACGTAATGGTGCGTCTAGTTTTAGTTATTTAAAAAAAAAAATAATAAAACGGTGGTGCGAAAAATAACAGCTTACATCTTTATTGAGTTTTTACAATGAAAGTGGTGTTGGTGGCGTCGACGGAGTGGAGAATTCCTCGAAGCGATCAGAAGTGAGAGGAAAAAGAATCCCGGGTGTCCCCCCCTCCTGCCCCCCTGTGTCCCGTTCCATGTCAAACACCTGTGGAACGTTTAAACTCGACATTCGAAGAAGTTGAATGAAGCTCTAACACACCCTCGGGACCACACATGCACGCTGTTTATGTGTACACCAAGTTTGCGGAAAGGATAGAAAGGATAAAGGATGAAATAAAAGGATTCGCAAAAAGTAAAGATCAAAAGTTTGCTGTGTGGATCTGGGGCAGTCGAGGACTCTTTCTGTTTTGTTGGTTTATTGATTTCGTTTTTTTTTTTGGAATTACTTTTAAAACTAGAGAAAAACAGTTAAAGAAAATGATTATAGAAAAAATTAGACTCTTTTTTAGAGATACTAAGCTTGATAATGAAGAACTTGCGGGATTTTTGGTGGTACAATAATTGGTACACCCTTGTCAGTAATTGGGACAGGGTCCTAAAAATAACTTTTGCCAGTTAAAATTAGTTATTGAGTGATAAAAGCTCCTCAGGCTGGGTTAGATCTACTTTTGGGCGCCAGAGGCACCAACTACCTACCGAACTACTCCAAACAGTTTCAAGTCACTCTTTAATATCAACTTTATATCAAATCAACAATATTTATTATTTCTAAGCTCGTATTTTCTCTAGTAATTGCACACTTGGGCGCCAGAATTTTTTTTTTGTAATAATGAAGAATGAAAATTAAGTTAGCCGACATTAAAAAATTTTTATGATTTTTATTATTAAAAAAATTGAAAAAGTGCAATTTTAAAAAAATATTTTTAAGTTCTAATTTAATAATTGAAAATTGGTTAGATAAAAATATGAAAATTGGCTATTAAGATCTCCATATTGAAACAAGACGAGGATTGGACGACTCGAAATGAATATTTATTGAAAAGATGGCATAAGCATGACAATTGAGAGACATTGGTTATAAAGTCAAATAAGATACTTGGCTGACCATTCCGCGAAAGGGCTTTGAGAGGGTTCCCACTCAAGTTACAATCGGTAGCCATGGCAACGGAAGCTCATAATGATCTACTAGTCCAGTGGCGACGGCAGATATACCAACACACACACACAGCAGCGTGTATCTCTGGTCCTGTCCCTTATTCCCTTACAAGTACACAGAAACCCACAATCAAACTTGCACCCTTCGTACTGCAATACGCGGGTTTAACTCTCTACTCTCTTCTCTCTGCTGGACTGGTAATCTTACTGGAATAAACTTATCGCTAAGTTTGTTTCACAACATTGATCGTTACCAACCTTACACTCGTCTACCCACACAGTCATAAGAACCCTTTCACGTTGTTGTGTCCGTTCAATTGCTTTTCGTATTAGTGCAATTATTTTACTTTATTTTTTTTTTAATTTTAATTAATTTTATTTTTTATTTATATATATATTTTATATATTTCTATATATTATATATATGTTTAAATGAAAAATATATCAAAAATGCGTGTGGGTACTTAAATAAAAGCGTTTGATGAGTGTAACATCGGGATGAGCTTATATCTTCAAAAATGTCAATATTTAAAAAAGTACAGTGCAATTTAACAAAATTCATTATTTAATTTTTTTTTCTAATTTGTAATTTATCGCTATTTTCAAATGAATTTAGGCTTGTAAGTACTTATTTTAAAGAGAATTTTATGATCTACAATAAATTATAATTTATTATTATTAAAATTAAAAAAAAATCTAATTTATCATAATTAATAAAATTAGATGTCCTTCTAAAGTAAATGAATAAAAAGAAATACTTTATACTTGTAAATTCAAATTACAATACAGGATTGATGAAAACATGGCATTATCCTCCTAATTGAGGCATTCATGGTATGAATAAACTTGATTAAAAGTACAGGCATCAAGAGCATGACTTTAAAATATTTTCATTGCTATTATAATTTTTTTTTTCTAGCCAGAAGAAAACCCTCAATTACTTATCAAATTCGACAACCCGAGCCGAGATTTTTATTATTTACGTTAGAGCAATTAAAAATGGTTGAAAAAAACGTAAACCCGCGGCTAAATGTATCATTCAAAGCCTCTATACCACAAAGAAACATTGAGCACTAAAATAATCGACTTTTAAATCGATAAATCTAGAATTGTTAATTGAATTTAATTTATCTGCCAATCGTGAAAATTATCCTTTTGTTTCAATTTATTTTCGGTATCTTTTGATACAAATCGACAATATTTTTATTGACGAATAAATTTAATCCCCAGGCCAAGTGTGCGATCTAATAATTTAAAAATTTTCTCATGTTTAATTTTTTTACAGCCTTCTGCATATTTTATATCAGATTAATTTAATCGCATTTTGTCCCGAGGCCGACAATATTTGTTGAAATTTTCTTAATAATTTTATTGGCTAAATAATAATAAGATAGTTATTAATATTCACAGGTTGAAAATTATATCAATTAAATTTCTCCTCAATCATGGACAGCGGGGTATATTTATCAGGATTATTATTATAATTACAATTATAAACATTGTATAAGCCGAGTCGGAGTTGTCGTCATCGAGCGACGTGCAGTAGGTAGGTGCCAGATAATTACTTGTCTAATACTACGTCTTAAGTCCTCTATACACTTGCTGAGCTAAGTAATAACTAATAATCCAATCGATAAACTACTGGTGCTTGACAACCGTGTGACTAAATTTAAACTTACTCCTATATTCACGGTCTCATTTTCTGTAATTACCTTCACTTGTGTTTTATAGAAAGTTATAGATTATTTATACTTTTTATAATTATTGTGATTATTATCATAAATTTCCAAATTATATAATTTAATTATAAAGAAAATTCAATTTTTAGTCTGAAAAATTTTGTTAATTATTTATTTATATATAAAATGCATTTGTTATTTTTTTTTCGCAAATGTAAAATTTATCATTTCATTAAGCATCTCAAATAATTTATTATACAAACAAAAATTCATTAATTAAAATTCTCTTGATGAATTTTAACAATAATTATCAATTTAAATAATCTTTAATGATTCGTTTGTATTTATTGGAAAATATATATAAAACCATAATAATTAATTTTTTTTTTGTAATTTCAAATAAAAAACATTAATGAATTTTATTTTTCAAGTTTTTAATATGAAAATTAAAAATATTGACATTTTTTAAGATATAAGCTCATCCCAATGTTACACTCATCAAGAGCTTTCATTTGAGTTCCCACATACATTTTTGATATATTTTTTATATATAAATATATATAAATATATAAAATATATAAAAAATTGATGTGGGTACTCAAATGAAAGGTCTCGATGAGTATAACATGAGGATGATATTAAAATCCCCTTTTAAATAAGGACCCACCTGCCTAGTTTCATTTAAAAATATAAATTCGCGGAAATCCGCAAATTCGGAAAAAACCATAAAATTTGATGATTTAAAAATTTTTTTTTCTTATTTTTTACACACTTAACTTTCAATTGAATTATTTAGAAGTGATCTTATATAAATTTTATGAAAATTGAGTTAGTCGACATTTCAAATTTTTTTTTTTTATTCAAAAAATTAAAAAAAAAAAAATGTTCATTTTTAAAAAATTTAAATAACTATGAGTGGAATTAAAAAAAATACAGTTTTAATTTAATAAATGAAACAAAGTCAAAATTTAAAAAATATCGACTGACTTTATTATTATTAAATTTTTTTCGAAATAATTTTTTATTAGTTTCCTTTAAATATGAAACTGACCTAAATATTCTACAGAAGCATCAACAATTACCAAACTCATGAAATCAGCGTTGTTTAATTCAAACAGATCGCAGAGAGAATACGGAATAAAATTCTCGAATTTCCATCATTACAACGCTATCGAGTTCTGTTCTCATTATGCTAAGCACTAAAATCGATAGCACGAAAGGGGGAGCGTAACATGAATACTATTACCCAGCGTGTACATACAGCAGCCACATAAGTGGTTGCATTGATAGAACAGAGCGTGGGTCTAGTTTGTTTCCAAGCAAATAGCCAGAGCCCCGAAATATTTTGAGCAATAAAATATCTTTGATATAAATGTTTGTTCCGGGAGTTTGTTTTTTGTGTTTAAAGTTATATTTATATATTTTTTTTAGATAAAACTCGTTGATTGAATCCTTGAATTAGAAAAAAAAGCATTCAATATTTGCATCGCTTTGGAAAAAAATAAAAAGTGTAGGTATATATCGGTGAGTGGAAGCCGAGACCGGTATTGCGATTGGATATCGTCGAAAATGACGGAGTTAAAAAAAACTAAAATAGGAATAAAAAAAAAATATAATAAAATCGGATGCCGAGCTTTAAAATTATGCTCTTGAATATATTTTTTTTCCTTTTGTTATATTTTTATTTTCATTTTACGTTCGTTTGCCGGCGCTTCGGGAGCCAAAATTGATGCACATAAATTTCACCTTCGGCCGAACGGATCCAATTCCATCGAGAAAGGCTAACGGATGATACGTCGCTCTGTAACGCTTTTGCCCTTACGGCAATATATGTATTTGTATTATACATTCCCTGATTTATACAATAAACTCTACTGTTACCAAATTATCATAATTATTTCGGGGATTAATACTTTTGAGCTTTTACTACTGGTTAGAAAAATAATTATCAAAATTATTTGGATAGATAAGCAGTCTCCATTCATTTAAAATGAACATTGAATAAGTTAAGGTCAAAAGTATGAGCTTTAAGTCGAGAAAAATCGAAGAAAGTCGGAAAATTCAAAGAAACGTTAAGAAAAATCAACAAAGTTGAAGAAAATTCCGAAAAGTTCAAGAAAAATTTAAAAATGTTTATAAAAGTCGAGAAAATTAAGAAAAAAATCGAGGAAAATAAAAAAAAAAGTCGAGAAAAATGGCGGTAAGTCGAGGAAAATTGAGAAAAGTCGGGAAATTTAAAGAAAATTCTACAAAATTCAAGAAATATCGGGAAAATTCAAGAAAAATTGAGAAGTGTATACAAAAGCTGAGAAAAATCAGGAAAAGTCGAGGAAAATTGAGAAAACTCAGAAAATTTTAAGAAAAGTCTGCAAAGTTTAAGAAAATTCTATGAAAATTTACAAACGTTTACAAAAGCCGAGAAAAATCGAAAAAAATGAGGGAAAGTCCAGGAAAACTGAGAAAAGTTGGGAAATTTAAGGAAAATCTACTAAGTTCTTGAAAATTCAAGGAAAATGATGAAATATTTACAAAAATCGAGGAAAAGAAGGAAAAGTCGACAATTAAACAACTAAAGTTTTTTTTTCTCGAAATGAAGCAACAAAAGAGAAAATAGGAGAAACTAATCGATAAAAGATGAAAATTGACCGTCCGAAAGGCATAATTTAGGAGCGTAGGAGCAGAAGCACCAGCGCAGGAGAGAAGTAAAACAAATTACCATCGTAAAATTAACTATAGTCCAGTAATAGAACAATACGATAGCTTTAATGTTGAAAGCATTTGCATCGGAGTGGACGTTCCGTTAGTAATCGTAGCCCAATAATCCAGCTTCTCGTTGGATGTTATCGAGCTAATGACAAAACTACAGGCTTTGGACCCTGGCACAGCCCTCCTGCCCGTTATCTATTCTCGCAGCGAGTGAAGTCAACGAAAAGGACCAAGTTGTCGCTACAGAATAGAGCGCAGAATTACGACGCCCTCATTCACCAACGCGGAACTCTGTCCGAATGATAATTTAGCAAGAGGCAGCCCCCCACCCTCTCCTCAATATCCTTTAGCTGTCGAACCTTTAAATCCACCCTTTGATTACGCTACCCCTTCGAGCCTGCTCGCGATCAGACGGCATTCCGATTCCCGTCATCCGTTTTACCCCAAAATTTACTCTTTCCCAATTCCCTTATCCTCCATCGGCATCAAAATCGACATCGCCATCACAAATACCATCGCCAATACCCAGATCCTCTAATTATATTCACTCAGTCTGACTCCGGGGGGTCCTATTACGTTTTACACCTTTCATTATGCCAAAACTCGACCTATTAGTCCTTAAAATTATCAGCGGACTTTTTTTTTTAGAAATATCAATTTATAATTCTTGGAAAAAAATTTCTTTGGAGAATTTAATGATAAAACTTGACAGAATTCATTATAATCTTGGGCGCCATTTTTTCATTTTTTTATTACAGCGATAATCTTTTAAATTAAAGTAAAATTTTGCGGACTAGTCCTTAAAAAATTTTTTTTTCTATTAAAATAATGAAATTTATTTTTACAATTTTTGTAAATAATTTTTTTATTGTAGTTTGATAAATTTAAAAATTATTAATAATTTTTTTTTTTAATTAAAAAAATTTAATAATTAGAAAATAAAATTAATTTTTTTTTTAACTACTAATCTAAGAATTATTAATAAATTTATTAAAAAAAAAATAAACTACCAAGCTAATGATAAAAATTACCGGAATTATTGATAAGTTATAAAGTTTGTCAATAAATTTACGGACCAGTCCGTAAAATAAAAATTTAACTTCATCTTGGACTACTTTTGATTGCCAGTAACGATCATTGAGACAGTCACCATTCGACAATGACTTATTTATTGGCGCAATTATATCACCGCATTAGTTATGCTAATTGCGGTGAGAGGGAACGAAGATAATAAATTCCAATAAAATTGCCGGAGCGATTATTATTAATCGGATATTTATCTGTGCCACGGTACGGATAATACGGTAGTTGGTTTGGCGCCCAACGTCGACAATTATTAACTACAAACTCAATTCAATATTATTATTTTTGAGCGCACAATTAATAATGAATTTCCATAACCCTGGTCTTATTTTTTCCTCGGCATATTTTAATATCCGACATTCTGGAAGTAGGTGTAGTTTGTGTACCGGTACGAGCAATGCATAAATTAACCGGCGAAACTCGTTAAGGAAATAACTGCGTTCTAAAGACGTCCGAAATAAATCATTGTTCGAATAATAAGACGATAATCGGACGGGGGTTTTATCAACTACGTCAATAATTTTAAACTTTCGTCATTGTCAGCACACTGATAGAAGAATTTAGATTTATTTAATAAGATTTAGTAATAATTTCTAAATGATTTATTAAAGCTCATTTAATTTAGCCAAATATTAAACAAATTAAATTTTCAACTAAATTTAACACCATAAATTCATTTAATAAAAAAAACGCCGAGAAATTCCGCTAGGTGGCTACTATTCTCGCAGTTAGAATTTTAAAATTTGAGTATTTAGTCATTAATTTATTTAACCTAAAAAATACTTGAGTAAAAATTTAAAATAATTTATTAAAAAATAATAAAATTACTTAAAGCCGTACGAAAAAATTTTTAATAACTCTAATAGCCAGTCCGTTATTGAGCTCTTATGTTATCAGCGATGGGATGTACCGTGGCCGGCAATAATAACAATAGGAATAATTTAGGGAGTAATGAAAAAATAACGAGAAAGTGGGTTGCATGTTTTAACGCGCTTAGCGATAGTAATATTCAAAAGAAGTAGGCGTCTACCTCCTTGAGAACGTTAAACACTGGCGAGGCACTATATTAGCACACAAGAGCCCAAAAGTAGATGAACTATATGCAACACAGTAGACTAGACGTGTTGATTATAAACTAATAGGCCTTGAATTATAGAGATATTATGCAACGCGTGAGGGTTTATTACCGCCGTGTCATAATTCCCGCGAAATTATTAAGGAAGGAAACCTCTGTCTCGCAGTATAAGAAAGCTTAGGTATGTTATCTACTCGAGATTTAAGAGCACTCGGTTAAATATATTATTATTCCCTAATTTATTCGTTATCGCCCGAAAATACTCCTCTACTCGCCATTTAAACGGACAACTTTTTTTAATTAATTTAGATTTAGATCCAACGAGGAATCCCAGCGATCTCTCAAGACATTTCTGATCGAGGAATGCTCTAAGAAATGAACTTCCCAGGTCCTTGATCTTGAGCCTTCATATTCCGAAGGAACTCCATTATTAATCGGATATTAGCTATGATTAAAATATTTTGGACTCTGCATTTGAGATATTTTATTGATGGGAACGTTTTAAGAGTGAGATGTCGCTAAAGTTTTAAGTTAATTTTTTTTTTATTATTTTTTAAGTAGTTTTTTGGGTTCTAAGAGTAAAAAAAATCTAAAAAATTTTTAAGAGGTCGCTCCAAATTTTTTTAAATTTCAAAAATCTAATTTTTCATTTTTTTTCTCGATGATAATTTATTTAGAATAAAAAAATAATTTATTAAATTCTAACAAATAAAATTGATGGAAAAAAAAATATTTTTTACTAAAATCTAAATATTGAGGCTCCTTATCTATAAAATTTTTTGGCTATTTTACCAAAAACTCCTCAAATTCATCAGATTGCAGAGCTGTTATGAACAAAGCTTTCGTTTTAGATAAATGCTCGGTGGATACTGGAAAGCGGAAATGTATTGCCGACGGGCGGCTTGAGGTGATGGCCAGAACTCACTCCCAGAAGAGGGTCGCTAAATATTCAGGCATTACGGCTCTGCATAAATTCATTTCATTATAGCGCCACCAAACATTGCTTTTGATGCTCCATCCTCCCTCTCGTTTCGGAGCATACACAACTAACTCACCCTCCAAGCCTCATGCAACAACCAATAGAGATTCTAATGCCATAGACGTACTAACACTCGACTGTACCACTGCTTTGTCTCTTTCGGGCATTTTTTAACCCCAGGATTTATTATTTTGTATCTTTATACGCAATTTGAGCCTAACATTTTCATAAAAAAAGGGGTTACTTTTTTCCAACCAGTTATTTTAATAAAAATAAATCCTTAGATATGTGAAAAATAAATTTCAAGCTAGTTAAAAATATAATGAATTTATTTAAAGGGAAATAAAGATAAAATTAAATTCCTTTCAGTGATGACAGCGCTACAAAGTGTTTAGAAAAATGTTGGATTAAATGAAATGGGCGCGAAAGTTTAAAGAGGTTTATGAAAGGGCGTATTTGGAGAAACGCGTGTGACCCGTACCGGTGAAAACATTAACTGTATTCCAGGCTGTCCTTTCTCATACATATGGAACATTTCATTATATCAGACCCGCTCGATGTATAATTTACTTTTGCGTAAGTCACTTTATCCACGGTGAAATATATATATATATATATATTAATCTGGAGCGTGAGTGCAGGACATTTATGCTGACAAAAAGTCAATTTTACATTGCTAATTCAAAGTCTACTGTAAATAAATAAAACAAATATTATTATTTTATTTAAAATCATAAATATATGCACGGAGAATCCTCTGTACAATTAATTAATATTCCTTGTATATTAATATTTTAATAAATAAATTATGTAAATAACACACGAATTATTGTCGTTATTATTATCAGCGTACAGGTTGAATTTCGCGTAACACCGTCGTTATATTATATAATATTACGAAAATGAGAAAACACAATTGGGAAATAGGAAACGCTAAGTTAATTAATTCAAGTTGAAAGTAAAAGTACTGCTTGCATTTGAGAGGTTATTAATTATTATCATAATTATGCTGTAAGATGAAATAAAGCGCGAAATAATTGGGGAAAATGGTCCATCTTACGGGAAAACTATAAAATTAATAAGCTCGATGATACTGTGTAATATAAATTATTTGTCAAAAAGAGTTTGTTGGAGGTAGAGAAATAAACGGTTTACCAATTGACGTATTCACTTTAACGAAACATGAATTTGTTCGATGTCGGTTCGAGGAAAAAAACCCGCGGTTACTTTTTTGCTCATCAGAACACCGACTGCACCGTATTTCTCTGGTGTAGAATGCTGAGTGTAGGCCGTTGCGGATAGGAGAGTGCTGAATTAAAGTCCGCAGGGTGAATCAGACAACGACAGTAACACAATTAGACTAACAATCGATCGAGCTGTGATGAGTATAAACAAATTGACAATTTAATATTTAAATTATTTTTTTTTGCTGCCAACTAGAAAGCTCGAGGTTTTTTTTCTTTTCGGTTTGAACGAGGTGTAAGATTAACAATTAGCGATAGTGCTAATTGTCAAGTGTCTTATACTTTAATTGGAAATTCAATTTAAAATGAAATTATAATTAAGACAATTTTTTTTTTTAATTTTAAATCAAAATTCTAGTTAAATTATTGAAAAAATAAATTCCTTAATTTTTTAGCAACTTACAATTTTTTTTTTAATTTTTAGAACGAGAAAAAAAATTTTAAAAAAAAATCGATTTTTGAAATTTAAAAATTTTTTTTAAAACTTTTTCATTCAAAATTAAAAAAAAATATATTCAGTTTTTTTGGGCCACTCTATTCCGTAAATTTTTGTAAATTTTGAAAACTAAAAAATTTTTTTTGGTCCTTGTAAACATATTTGCCCGTAAAAAAAAAAAAAAAAACGTGTTAAACATTGTAAAAAGCCTTCCCCTGATGCTCAGTATAGGATTTCCTTTCTCCCACTTTTGACAGCCCCTGCAGAACGTATATGCCACCACTACTAAAGAATCATCCCCTATATCACATTTAGCCTCATTGTACTTTTGCATCCATTGTTTTTATAATTACAAACCCTACTGCCGGCAGCCTATCATACAAAACTCGATTTAAAATTTTTATTCTCTCACTCATCTCTTTACCCTTTCTCTCGGGTGAGCTTCAGCGTCAGCGTTGTTATTATTATTACTATTACTCGAGTAATTATTGTTATTATCGTAAATTTTTTTTATTCAAACCACAATGTCACTTGCTAAAAATGTTTTTCCCTTGTACAGCTAAACGACTTTCTATTAAGAGGATCAAATACACAAGGAACAATTACAGCCCATTCTCTTGCTGGGTCTGTTGAAACCTCACTTGACGTTTGACTCTTCATTAAACCTTTGGTTTACAATCAATAAAAACATTTACAGTTATTGTCTCTTATTCGTTTCAACTCAACTATGTTTACAAATAAGTCACAGAAAATTCAATTAAAACTTCCTCAAGTTCAAGGACCTTGATAATTAAAAGGTAATTTTTTTTTGGTTGTCTTTTAAAAGTCGTTTGTTAATAATTTAATTTTTTATAGTTAATTAAAAATTATTTTATGAAAAATAAATCAAAAAAAGAATTAAGAGGATAGTTAAAATTTATTTAAGTATTTTATCATTTAATAAATAATTATAAAATTTAATGAATGCATTTTTAAGTAGATTATCTGTTGCAATAATTTAAATGTTTAAAAAAAAAATTTTTAATTTAATTAATGATCTGAAAAATTGATTTTTAAATAATGACTTTTGTTAAATTGCACTGTACTTTCTTAAAAATTGACGTTTTTAAAGATATAAGCTCATCTTGAAATCCCACTCATCAAGAGCTTTCATCTGAGTACAAACATGCATTTTTGATATATTTTATATATCCACATATATGAATATCTAAAATATATGAAAAATTGATGTGGGTACTCAAATAAAAGGTCTCGATGAGTGTAATATCGGGATGAGCCTGTATCTTTAAAAATGTTCATAGTTCACAAGATACAAGGTCATTTTTTAATTATGTATCTTGAAATAGAGTAGCCTCAATACTTATCATAATTAAATTTCATTATAATAATAATAACAAAACATTGATAATTAAATAAAAAATAAAAACTACCCTTGATAACTTAGTCATCAAAATAAACTCCTCCTAGCAAAAAAAAAAAGCATTGTCATCTTGAGCTTAAAAAAGCAAACAAAAGTAAAACTCTAAAAATCATCGATATTTCCGTACGCGGATAGTATTAATAGCATTTCCAGTGTGACGTGTCACACACTGGCCACTAGGTTTGGTGGGCATAAATCATTGAAAACGAAAACATATCCCCGTGGCCACGCAAATTTGCCAACACCCGACCGCAGTGGCACGCAAACAACCACGGGTACGCGGAATCATGACGGGAAGCACGGAGGACGTCGATGAGCTATCAGCAATGTGTGTAAGGCAACAAGCATCGTTCATTCAGCTGTGTCCCTGTGCATGCATCGAATGGAGCCCCGTGGCGCCCAACACACCCTTGAACACCAACACAGTCAAGCTACTGACGATGACTGCTGGTATAGGTGTCAACAGTGGCCCGCTGGTGTGTACACACTGGCTAGGTGCTACGGGACTCGGACACAAACGAGTGACGATCGGTGAACGCAAAATCGAGGTATTCTACCGTGGATGACTCGTCATTGCCGTGGGGCGCGCGTGCCACGCACACACTCGCATATCGGTGTATCATCAACATGAACACCACCGGTACTTGGCCAGAGCTTTCACATATGCACCAGCAATAGCAATAGCTGTGGCTTTTCGACGATCCTGAACCCGGGATAGTATCACCCACACATACACACACACACACAAGCACCCACTTTTCCACGTGTGTGACGCTCATGCCGGCATGAATCACCAACACCGTCATCAGTTGCCCATTTATGAATCAATCCGGTGGTGTGGGTGCTTCGCCAGTCATCACCAACGCTCACGGCACCACTCAATTACTCGCGAAACGCTGTGGAATCATTTACCCAATCATTTGGTTACATCAACGCACCGCGACGCATACCCCAGCCGGACAGCCGGAGGGTTTCCAGTCCACGTGGCTTTTAACACACACTGACCTGGACTCACCGACAAGGGGATGATGACTCTAGTGGATATTGAAGCTGCTCACACTTTCTCTCTCGATCCCGGATCAAAATATTCCTGTTGACTATTGTACGTTTTGTGCCACGCGGACTCCCTGTTGATTCCACGTTATATCGTTATGATGACGGTATAATAGCCTTTGCTGATAGTCACCAGGATTTAGTTTGATGACCCCGAGCGTTTAACGTATTTTCACTTTATTTCCCACGTCCCGTGTCATTAAATCCCAAATATTTATCATTTAACGCTATCACACCTGGGAATTTTTCAATTAAAACTCCTACTGGGGTGGTTCTTATCCAACCCAAGAGTGTCTCTGGTCCAAGGAAAACTCTCAGGACATCCTAGCAACAAGTAGCTCCTGATGATAATGACTAGAGTCCAGAAACTTCAAAAGCGTTGGGCACAATTCTAGAAAACTTGGAGATTCTTGAAGATAATGATGATTTTAGAGGCTCTATCGACCCAGAGGTGGTTCTTATCCAACCCAAGGGTATTTTTGGTCCAAGGGAAGCTCTCAGAGCCTTCTAGCAACAAGTGGGTGCTGATGATGATGACTGGGGCGGAGAAACTCCAAAAGCATTGGGCGCCATTCGGAAAAACTTGGAGATTCTTGATGATGATGATGATGTTAGAGGCTCTATCGACCCAGGGGTGGAAGAAGGGATGCATGCGCGTGACTAGAATCTCCCCCTGAGTGCGTTATACTCGAAATGGTTAAAAAAATGCTGGGAGGATCGGGTGACTGTCAGGGGGCGAGGACGGAAGGTGGTGCACGTAGTTATAAACCAGGGGGATAAAGTTGGGGGAGGTATTTTTTTATTCGGGGTGGGTTAGGGGTATGGATAGGTGATGGGTGGCGGGTGGGGGTGCTGTAGGCACCTACCACCAGAGATGGGTGGTGTATTGCAGATCAATACAATTGCACGTTAGTGCTAATAAATAATAGGCGGTGGGAGCGAAAAAAAGCGCGCATTGCAGCAACGAACGCAACACACAAATAATACGCGATACATCAACCGGGCTGCTGGTCGGCTAGGTACCTATTCGCCTCTTCTCCCTTCTACAATTCACCCGCTACGAGGTATACTCTCGTTCTCTCACACTCCGGCATCAGACCAGAGCACAGTCCCCCTTTTTATTTTTAACCATTTTTATTATTTCCTTTTTATCCTTTTTTTTTTTGTTAATTTTTTTAGCCATACACCCCTGTACCCCTCTCCCATCCCACAGCTATCACGCCGCGGTGCAAGCACCACCCCCGGGGCATCGCCATTTCCGGACAAATAAACTCTAGTCGACGTAATTTTTGGGCTGGCCGCCGCTTTGGCCTCGACGAAAAGTGAGGATCGGCCTTTGCAATACACGCATCTCTATACCTTTTTTATTCCTGTTTATCCTCTTTTTTTTTTTATGTTTTTCCTCCTACTACCACTTCTCTGCACCAACCTATTCTTTTTCATCGGGTGTTGGTGCTTCCACATTGCTCTCATGTTTATATTTTTCGTTCTACTGTCATTTCTAATCATTTCTCTTTATTTCTCCAAACACCAGAGCGACAATTCTGAACGCCAACAATTCCACCCTCGTTTTTTCTTTTTACGTTAAAATCAAACCCGAAAAAATAATTTTTTTCTCGAATGGGCTGTATCACCAATTTTTCGTATTGATCATCCCCGAATCCTTGAAAAATAATAATTGGTGCGTAAAAAACATTCTTTAATTCCAGAAGTATGATTTATCGCTCCCGAAGGACGAAATTCCGCGAAAACGTGGGTGTAAAGCGCGGGAGGAGAGGCGCCTGTCAAACATTAGTTAATTTTGAAAAATAGCCCTTAACACGGCGGGTCGTATGTTGAATTGGGGTTTCCGTAAGCTTTAACAGGCCAATCGGGAGACACTCTTACTCTTTTATTTATATTTTATTTTATTTCCGGTAGAGAACGAGGACGAATGTTTTGTTCCAACATTGACGTCGTAGCACCCGTTTAGGTTGGGAATCGTAGGCTCACTCATCCACCTCGTCTCCTTCCACCGCTCCCGCGCACACACTACACGCTAATGCCTGAAAAATGTACAGCAATTTTTTATTTTTTAATGCACCCTCTCACTCTTCCTGTTACTGTTACCGGTACTATACGAGCCCGGGATACTCCAAAGCCTTCGTGTTCGCGTTCGCGATCGGGGTTTATGTTTGTTTTTTTATTTTTACTATCGATAATTTGTTTGGATAATTTCCAATGCTATTGATCCAGATGTACATCCTGCAGGATGCACCGAATCCCTGGTGGCGCCTGAAAACGGACGCGAATCCTCTTCCAGCAATACCAGCTAATAAACCAACCGAGAGAATATCGCCGACGAAAACGCTGCGTTCACTATTTTTACCCCTTTTTTTTTCACCTTCCATTTTTTATTACACATGCACACATTTTATTGAGCAAGAAGAAATGACATCGTTTAATATATCACCGTCCTATCAATCTCGCGATTTTTTTTTTTTTTTTTTTTTTTTTTTTTTAGTAACTCGAGGAAACTTTTCTAAAAAAAATATGGGGCTTAATTACCGTATCAAAATTGTCATTTTGATTCTGAGTGACAGATTTCTGACTAAAGTGCTGAAAATTTTTTTGGTATGGTCAATTTTTTATGTCGCGTTTTGTTGAGATAGATAAGCTGTTCAGAAAAGTGAAAAGAAAATTTTTTATTCTAAACTAACTTTCTAGCAGTGAGAGAATTTAGCGACCATGCGCCACCTGTTGGAATTTTTTGGAACTAAATTCAATAAAAAAATTTTATATGGGTGTATTTAACTATATGAGGTTAAAAATGGTCAGGTGAGCTGATATTAAAAGATTTTTTCACAGAGACTAAATCAAAAGACTGAAATTTAGTTAAAGAAAAAAAATTCCACTCTAGATGAACTTTTAATTGAACTTTCTGAGCTAAATCACTAATGCAAGATGCACAATTTTAATTATCATTACAGAGTGGGTCTTAGGTCATCCTGTCCTCAGAATGTAATTTGGGTGTTCTTGGACAGTGGCCAAATGAAGAATTAATCTAGCAATCTTAATGAAAAGTCGGATTGAAAAGTTCGGTGACAGTTGGAGGCGCAAAAAGGCTTCTTGAGTTGATACCTTGGGTGATAAATGTGACAGTTTGCAGATCGAGGTCCAGGTAGTCTTGCGAATAAATTAATTCCATGAGCAAATAAGCTTTGGAATAAAGTGCCGGGCGATAGAGTAGTTTAAAAACACAGAAGCAAAGGGATGGAGATGGAGGGAAAAAGTTGTAGGAGTAGAGCAGTGAGTAGTGTAAAAAAGGAAGGCGAACTGGATGAGAGACGGAGGAAGCAAGATTGGATAGAATCAGCAGTCTGCGAGTAACAATAGGGGGTTCAATTGAAAAAATAATTTAATGTGTCCTTTTAATTAAACAGAGAGGGACAGCGGACATGTGAGAGGGCAGAGAGGGGCAGTTGGGCGCCAGTGGGCAGTGGGCGCGGCTTGGATGGACGCGGAAATTTAAAACCTGATCAATTGATAGGACGGAATGAAATAAAAAAAAATGCTGGCTGGAAAAAAAATGTTGAATTGAGGGGTTGCGAATAGGCAGTAGCGGGTGGGTGGGTGAGTGGGCGAGTGGGTCGGTGGGTGGCTCGGGACGGAGTGCGTCGCGACGAGCTTCGCAATGGGGGGACCTGGTACTAGCACTACTACTGTACTACTGGGATCGGTACAACTACTGATGCCTGCCTGGTAGATGGGATTGCCGGGCATTATTCTGAAACGCGAATTTGTTCATTTGTTTCTTTCCTCTGTATGCATCGCGGCGTGTGTGCATCCTTTTATCGACTAAAATCCAGGCTTCGAATTACCGTGCAAATCATTTTTTTTATAATACCCCTTTTTTTTCCTTTTTTACCTTTTTTCTTTTGTGTTTTGTTTCATTTTAGCTTTTTTATTTTTACAGATTCAACTGAGTGAGCGAACACCAGACCGGTGGACCTACACCCACCGAATATGTATACAAATGTCGTTCGGATGTACCTCCTAGGTCCTTTATAACTGCGCAAGTACGTTACTACTAACTCAAAAGGAATTTAAAACCACCGAGCAACTGGACGATCTAATAAAAAATAAAATACAATATACTAAATGTATAAATAACAACAGCTACTCATATTACCTTCATCTACACCTATCGACCCACAGCTTTTTAAACAGTCAATTGTTTTCTGGGTTTCATTCAAGTAGGTGTCGCAGTTCACTGCTATTTTGTTGCCGTTTTTTATAACAAAGAAGCTGATTGTTCATCAATCGTCAAAAGCCAACCGATTTTTTTTTAACTCTTGAAAGATTCATTTTTTGGTTGTAAAATAATTTAAACCCACTTCCACATTCTATGAAAAATATTTCTGGGCAAAAGCTTCTTTAAAAGTTTGAAAAATTAATTATTTTTTTAATTAACTTTCTAGTTGTGAGAAAATTTAGCGACAATGCGCCATCTGTCGGATTTTTCCAAAACTAACTTTCATATAAAATTATATTTAAACATTTTAGGGTATATTAAGCCAAATATGAGTATATTAAGTCATAAAAATTTAAAAAGGTTAAAAGATTAATTTTTCTACATTCTAAGAATATATCGAATTTAATTAAAATAAAATCTTCCATTTTTACCTTCCTAAAAATATTTTCAATAAGCGTGTCTTGATATTAATATGCAGTATGAAATCACTCAAGAGTAACGTCTTCTCGTATCCTCATCAGATGACAGATATGAGATCCTGAAATCTAATATTAGAGTTTGGTGACGCGACGAAGCGCAATGGTCATCTGGATGATATTGAGATTGAAACCTTGCGTCGAACTGGAAGTTATTAAATTCATCCCACAAACCGAAGCTTTATATATCCACGCTCGGAGTCTCTCAATATACGCGCTTGAAATCCTCAGGTTTATTTTCGAGTCTTTTCTTAAATTTGGATTAATCAATTTATACCAATGACGCTGATTATCGGACATCTTGAAGATCTTCGCCAAGATGACGGATTAATAATACTTTGGAGCGTATAAGCATCGAGGTCAAGCTATCCAAACTGCGCTGATGCTGATTGGGCGCCATTCCGTCGATTCGGAAGGTAATCAACTAAGTAACGCTAACTAGGTGTACCTTTGCTCGTTACTTTCGGACGGACAAAACTCAAACTGACATCCAGAGTCCCCTCCGACAATTTTGCATCATGTTCAATCGATATTGTCTGTTACACAAAAATAATATTTTTTTTTTTCCCATTTCTGCCATCGGAATAAAAGTGCGAGGATCCTCGGTTGGATCAACTAGTCTCATATTTTTTATTTTCCACCGTAGATGATGTTTGCGAGTGATATTTGACGAAAAACTCGAGTTTCATCAGCTCTGGCGCCCAACCATATATATAAATATACAAATTTACACGAAAAAAATTTTTTAAATGCGTCGTACGGCATTCTTTGTGCTTTAATACAGATTGACAATGTTTAAAAAGTTCCTTCATTTATTTATTTACTTTTTAATGTATACGGCAATTAAAAGTGTAATTAAAAATGTAATTAAAAAATACTGAATAAATTATCTTGTAAATTGCTGTGTATTATAAATTAAAATAATGATAATAATAATAAAACAAAATGAAGAGGGTAAAAAACGTAATAATAAAAAAAAGGAACGGCATCAGCAGATGCAAATGAATTATTAAAAAAATATTAAATCAATCAAACGGCTTGTGTATACCATTTCTGTCTCTCTCACTCTTTAAACTCATCTCTCAATAGATATTTACGTCCTTCTCTCAACTGCGGGGCTCTCTCCCTCAGATTCTCTGTTTGGTAATGATTATTCATGTCGTGGACTGACTCTCAATGCAGAGCAACCAGTATTTATAATTTGTTTTATTTAAATTACTCAAGACGCGGGTAATATTGATAAATTGTTTTTCCTTTTCATTGTATTCTCAATTATAATAAATATTATCGATATTTTTGAATTTTTTCCGTCAATTTTCTTTTTTTATTAAAAATATTGATGATCCATCCCTTAAATATATTTCTTTTTTCCAGTATAAATCAAAAAAAAATTTTTTTACTGCCAATTTTCGTATCAGAACACATAAGAAATAAAAATTAATAATAATAATAAGGAAATATTACTATTCAGCTCTTCAGAATAGTCGAATAAAAATTTTTTTTACTTTGCAAATTATCCAAAAGTTAACTTTGTAGAAGCGAAAAAATTGAGCAACCATGCGCCACCTGTCGAAAATTTTCAGAACTATTTTTTTTTCATTTTAATTTCATTGCTACTTTTGAAAAATTGACATAATTTTTTATTAATTAATTTGAAACTTAAAAAAAATATTTTTAATAATTTAAAAAAATTTTTCTTTTGATCAACTGATGATTTATTTAATTGATGAATATCTTTTATAATAAAAAAAAAATGAATCCCTTACGAGTACTTGACCACTTAAAAAAAAAAAAGAATATTATAATGTAATATAGATAAAAATCGGGTGATTTAAATGTTGACCACAGATCAGAATGAAAAATTCAAAGAGCCGAGTAAGAAAATATTTAGATACCTCTCTCGGGATTCCCTTTTTCAAATATACTGACTAAAGTACCTGTAGATGTAAAATGTATGTACTGGGTACCGATTGACTTAATATATTCTATATTCTATATTCCTGGGAATATATGTATGTATGCACCCACCAGCGTTCCTTCCTCAATGAGGACTGCTCACGTGTTACTATCCTGCTGGCTGGTGGGTGGTATATTTAAAATATATGCTAAATTCAAGGCATATAAAATGCATTGAAAATATTCCCTAATATATTTATTTATTTATTCATTCATTTATATTATACCCAGTTCTGTTAAGTTGTGATAAATAAAACTATAAATATAAATGCAATAAAATTCCCGATTATAAATACTCCAATAAAAATTATTCTCGGTTAATAGAGGAATTACTGTTCAGAGCATTAAAAAATACACAAATAAATTTAGCGAAAAATAAATAATATATGATAGCCGGAATAAAAAGGCATCAAAGACGGCGACTTCAAAAGCATATTTCGGGTCATTGAATAATTGGACGATGAAAATATGTAAAAATAATGGGGCAACGTGAAAATAGGAAGGCTCTACGAAAACTCCAAGAGTGGATGGTCCTCGAGTATAGGCGGAAGAGCATGCTAGGGGTGAAAGCGTTGGAATACCAATACAACGTCACTTATGTTGAAAAAAAAAATTTTTTTCACTCAGAATTTTTTTTATGGTAAGAAAAAAATTGTATTGCTCTGTTAAATTTTGTTAAATTGCACTGTACTTTTTTAAATATTGACGTTTTTGAAAATATAAGCCCATCCCGATGTTACACTCATCGAGACTTTCTATTTGAGTACCCACATGATTTTTTTATATATTTTATATATATGATATTTATGAAATATATAAAATATATGAAAAATTGATGTGGGTACTCAAATGAAAGATCTTGATGAGTGTAATGTTGGAGTGAGTTTAAATATTAAAAAATGTCAACAGTTTACAAGATACAAGGTCATTTTTATTTAATTAAAAAAAATTTTTTTTAATAAATTTCCGTAAAAGAGAAAATAATGAAAAGAATTGTAAAAATATTTGCAAAGCTTAAAATTTTAAACTTGAAAAGAAAAATAATTTGATTGAAAGTGTTAGCACGTGAAGCTTTACATTTAGTAGCAGAACAGGGCGGCCATAGATTATCGAGGAGATATTTCATAAAGATATTTGAATCAGGATTGTCCAATATGAAAGGATGATTTTTAAATGCAATCACTTTCAGATCGATATTGCTTGCAACAAAGCGATGGGGCCATAAAAAAGCTAAAACTCACTGAAAACTTATGATTATTTATTAGAGCATCAACGCGGTACTCCTTGATTTTTGTTCGACCGCCTCCCGCCGGTCTTTTGTCAGTGTGTGCTCTCACTTGTGTGTAACCAGTTTTAAAAATCGAACGCTGGGCGTCGCCATTTCTGATTGAATCCAAGCTCGAGCTTATATTTTGTCATTCATCGGCGCCGTTCGGATATACACTGAGAGACAAAGAGGGGGACACTCGAGTGCTCAAAAAAATATTAAAAAAACTGGTTCACTATCGATAGAGACCAAAAGAATCAGGTCCCACCCCGACCGGGCTATTTGCCAAAATAAATTTAAAAATATAAATTCTTTTTGAAAAAGCTTTTTCAATCTTCATATCGTTATCGACACATCTCAATTAAATATTCATTTAAATGCAGTCATACACGCCGGGGATGACTCTCTTATTCATTAAAAAAAAAAAATCTCATTTGTTTTTACTTTAAATTTAATCAAATTTTTCATCAATCTATATATAAAATATAAAAATAAATATTTTAAACAAGTCGAAAAAAAAAATTGTAATTTTTCGATCGTGCGCAAATATCCAAAAAAAAATCAAGTAGCAACTTGCATCACATAGGAGGTAAAATAAACAGGCACTTGCCTTTTAATCACTTCATCCTCGGGTGAATTTTAAAGTTAAAACCCATCTCTGGTCTCTTGTAGCGCCCGCGGCACGTGTTGCTCCAAAACGGACAAAAACACAGACAGTACAGGTACATATATATATACCCGCGGTATTTCTCTCACTCTCCCTACGTACACATAATACCGTATAATACTATACATATCCAGTGAAAATAACTAAACGCGTATGCGAGATCCCGCATAGAGATCTGCATTACGTTAACGTTAAATATTATTTTTACCGGAACACATTTATTTGGAGGTAAAAAATTGAGGTGTCTCGCGAACAAAGTGCTCTTGCGAACGTATTCCCGAAAAAAAATTTACACTGAAAAAATTATTGTTCCTATCAGAGTACAAAGTATTATTGTAGAAGTTTTCTTATGATAAAAATTCCAGTACACAGAAAAAAAAGTTTATCGTAAATAAATAAATATCATAACATTCTAATTGTTATTGTTATTATTATTATTATTATCAATAAACAAATCATCAGTGAAAGATAAACCATATTGAGTTATTTAATTAATGTTCTTCAGTACCGTAAAATTAAATACCAAACGCGTTGTTATTTGTAAATGGATATACATGCATTTATATTTATATTTATATATATAGAGAGGAGTTCAGGAAACATAACTCACCTAACACTTGCTCGCATTATCAGCCGCAGTCAACTAGCCATATTTATCTCATTTCTCCCGTCCGTTTAACCGATCGTTATTTTATTGCCATTCACCGCAGCCTCATTGAAAAGCTCCTGGGTTCTATGTAGTATACAGTAGACTGGGTAATCTTGTCCCTGGGTCTCGCTACTCTGTAAATTTAAAACAAAATTAAATTAATAATTCTCAATTTAATTTCAATTTCTAAATTCGGGTATGCATCATGCATTTTGAATTATAAATTTATATGTTAATTAGATTAGATTGAAATCAATATTTTTGGTAACAGTGTTGGGCGGTCATTTGATTCTCATTACTGATATTGCTTGTTTTTCATTTTCAATGCTAATTAATTAAAAATCAGTCAAAAAATTTTTTACGATTAAAAAAAAAGTCAAAATTCTTTTTAATAAATTTGAAATTTTTTTTAAAAATGTTAGATTGTATTTTCTTATAGATTATAAAATTCTCTTTAAAATGAGTACTCACATCCCTAGTTTCATTGAAAAATATCAATCCGCGGAAAACCGCGAAAATCCGCGAATTAAAAAAAAAACACTGTAAAAAAATTTTTTGCTTAATTTTTTATATTTTTATTTTGATGTAATTAATGAATAGAGATTTAACATAAATTTTGAAAAATAATATATGTAAATCTATTCTACCATATTTTGCATATATATATTTAAATTTACTACCTATAAATAAATAAATTAATTTAAAATCTTCCAATGTCTACCTTGAAAAAAATATAAAAGAGTATTTCGCGTGTAAAAATTAGCGAATAGTTTATTTAAATAGAGTTTTAAAATTACGAGCTATTTTGTGCCACTTGTAACTTATTAGGGGTGATAGCATTATGAAGTGCCATCTGTATGAATAATAAACTCGGTCTCTGTTGAATGACGACTCCATTTACAATTTACAATTTAACATATACCATTTACCATTACACATTATAACCATCCTCGAATTACTATTATCCTATCATGCGGTTTAACCAAAGCAACTTCTTTAAGCTTATATATACTTACGACATACGCACTGTCTATTCAAAGTGGCCTGTTTATTACTAAATTATCCCACCAAAGCTTAATCTCACCCATTGGCGCCCACTGACTACTCAAATAAAATTATCCTCATATATCTCACATCTCCTTATGATATTTCCATTCTATACATTGAAACTTTTGTGAATGACAAATTCTTAGATTTAACCTGTCAATTTTACGGATATTTTCAATGAGTTTAAATTTTACATGAGACATTTGTGAACCTCATCGTGAATTAATTATCGCGAATGAGTTAATTTATAGAGACGTCGGAGATCGTTTAAGAATTTATCAAAACTCCTCCTCCTTCTAGCTTATTTTACTTCTATCCAATATTCAGTTTCTCTAAGTTTTATTTCTCTTCTGGTTAAAATTATTTCTCCATGCTCATCAAATAATTAAAGTAAAAGCTCCGATTTGTTATACATATACACCAAGCTAGACATTACAATTTATTTATCGCGTTTAATACTAATACTAGATCAATTTATTGAATGGAGTATCTTATTTCATACAAATGTTCATTTAATAAAATGTTTTTCGTTTAATTAATTATACTTTAACCTTAGTTGCAAATTTTCTATTTAAAATAAAATAAATTTAACAAAATTCATTATTTAATTAAGTAAAAAAAAATTTCATAAAGAAAATTTTATTTAAAAGAAAAAATTTTTTAATATAAAATCCGTGGTAATATTTGTTCATACGGCTGTTCTCAAAAGATAACCATTTATAAACTGATATTTATACCTTAAAATCGTGCACTTTTTATCCCGAATTCAGCGTATCGGCGATCGTCCGGCTTTTAATAATATTTTCAAAACTTTTTTTTTTT